>ATSW01019685.1:0-17549 GCA_000444245.1 Botryllus schlosseri
TGACGATTACCCCTGACGAGTGTCAGTCGAAAATATTCGGGTTTAGTCCAATATCAATTATTGAAGCGTATATGGAAGTTCTGTACCTCCAAGATGCTCTTTAAATATGTGCTTTTAGCAATGTAGCGGCCTATGAGTAACTTCTAAAAGGACCCGTCGTCAAATCTACTCTTTGAAACTAGTAGAGCACTTTTCAGACATAATTTTTAGTTTTGCTTGAAATACTTTCTAATGTCTTGGAAATTTCAACTAAAGTAGAAATTTATGTTACTTCTGATTCTACCTGAAATAGTTTGACGTGTCTTTGAAATCCTTAGAAAAAATTGTCATTGAAATTAGTACATGTACTTACTGTTTGGTCAATATTTACGGCATTATTTCCACTTCTACTTGATGTATTTTGACATGTCTTAGAAATCAGTACTTCTACTAGTAGTGAAGTAGACATATACAACATCTGTCTTTCAAATCTTTACTGTTAATCGCAGATGAGTTGAAATTTATGACGTTATTTTTAAAACAGGAGTGTTCCGATAAGCTTGACGAAGTTCTGGCTGAATTCGAATCGCATAAATCTCTCCTCTCGTCAATCTCCGACAAGAGCTCCAAACTTTGTCAGCTTCTCGACGCGAACTTCACGGAGGAACTGCGACAGCAGACAGCCGCTCAGCATGAGGATTTCCAGGTGGGTGTATTGTCACGAGTTTCAGGCGTAATTTTAATAAACGAAATATGTGCCATTGCAAATTCTGCGTTACACTAAAAGATTGAATGATCACAGTCGAAGTTGGGCAACTAGAAAATTTTCATATTTTCGAAATTAGATTAGAATTAGAATTATAGCTACACAATTCTTTCCGAACTCGATAGGAACTGAATTCGCAAGAACTTAGTAAGAATTGAGACAAAATCAGTTTCACTTAATATCAAATGAGGGTTAATTCCCATAAGCATGGTAATCGCAAATCTCGGTACACCGAGCTTGGCTCATTTCGAACCATACAGTTCTCTAGTAGCATTTTCAAGAAAACCAGAAATTAACTTACATTCAGTGTTTCCATCAAAACAAGATGTTATAATTTGCAAATAAGCATTTTGAATTCGAAACTAGTAATGGTAATTAGAATACGGTGAAAAAGTATGTAGGATTACAGGCTGTGTCTTGGAGTATTTGGTTGTATTAAGCTATATCAGGATGTTGGCTACTAATTAGTACTAATTACTAGTTGAAAGCTGTATGACGGAATAAAAGCTGTGTGTGAGCTACGCCTGAAAGGTAGCTACATACGACGGAAGAATTGAACGCTGAGTTATCACTAATTCGCATACACTGGCATCTCTGCCCGACAATTTACAAGTGATAACTGCATACGACGGAAAAGCCGGACATTGTATCGGTATAAAGACACTGTATTATTACAAATTGTACACTGGCACTTCTATCTGACAATTTACAAGTGATACTAACAATATAGGTGACCCGTATAGAGGGCATTGCATATCTGCAATCTATTCGCTTGTCATAGCTATATTATCAGGTGTAAGCCCTGTAATCTTGCACGAAAATTCAATTCAGGAACTATTATCTCGAGTTCAAAATGAGCGCGGCAACCTCCGTCGCACGTTACGCTATTACGAAGACTTCCAGGACTCGTTGAATTCTTTCAAAGACTGGATGTCAGACATGAAAAAGAAAATCAACGCCAAGTTCGACATCAAATACGAATTGTACGAGAAGAAGGGGCAGTTAGCAAAGTAAGCGTTGATCCACATCTAATAGAGGCAGTCATAGTAGTTGTCGTTACTATCAACCAGATGTAGAAATACCGTTGTACAATCATCCTCAAGTAAAAGTAGAATTAGCGATTAGTATTGCAAGTCTAGTTTTGCCTAAAAACTGAAAGCTGTTAAATACAAGTACAAAGGATCAAAAATCATAACTAGGGCAAGTTTTTGTTGCAGTCAAATCCGTGAAAAGTTGCACTTAATTTTCAAAGAAATTGCAGTAACAAGTTGCATTTATGGACAAGTTCCTTGAAATTATTAATGTATGAGATTCTCGAATCGATCCTTATCCAAGGCACTGTAGCAAAACTTGGCGACTTCGACAAAATCAATAGCCTGAAAAATTGACGCAGTGAAAATATAATTTTCGGCGGTCTAGCCTGAATGTACGTCAAATCAGAAAGGAACTCAAATTTAAATGACAGTGAAATAATCGAGCGATCTATTTACATATAGTGCCTAATATTTTCAGTAAAAAGTTAGCTGTAAAAAGTTGCATGAAAGAAAATGGAGAAAAGCTGCAAACAGCTGCAACATAAGATTCCTTCAAACAGCTTAAAACACCATACTAGATAACTTCTGAGCATGTAGGAAGTTGCAGGAAGCTGTAAAAAAAAGTTGCAAAAGTTGCAAAAACTTGCCTTAATCATAACCAATTGAGTTCAAAGACAGATAATTACTCTGTTACTGACAACCTCCGATATTTAATCAATTCATTACATAATGACATTGTCACTGCCAGGTTCATGAGCTACCAAGAAGAGATTGTAAAGCATAACGAAATGATCGATATGGTGGTGCTAAAAGCCCGTCGTCTTCCGGATAATATCAGGGAAACGAGAGAAGTCGAGTTGCTGAACGAAGATCATAAACGCTTGATCAAGATCAGCAAAGAGAAAGTGGATGAACTCAAAGCTGGGGTGAGTGTTTACTCTGAAATTCTTCTAGTGGCGGACAAAGTAGTTAGAGTTGTTGCTCGAGTATTAGTAGAAGTTAAAGCAGAAAATTTCAATCAATTACAAGTGTACGTAGTGATTTCCAAGTCATGTAGAAACTATTTGAACTGAAAGTATGAAATAAAGGTCCTGAAAAGACTTGACTAGTTTCGAAAAGTCGCATACTTTGGGCAGTTGATCGAAGATGGTTACATTTTAAAAGTACTACTTTCCAAATTGCAGTATATCGCGGCCAATAAATTATGACAAATGACTCTGCAAATAGGTGCAATTTTTAAAAATATACGCAGTTACGGTGATATAAGTACAGTTTTTGTGACATTTTCACTCATAACATTGCTGCAGACGTGTCCTAAAACTACATCCTACTTAACGATATCTAAAATGTAAAATGAAAAAAATTTTGCAATCTATTCATGTTCAGGTAAACCTGAATATTTTTGACTGACGGCGGTCGCTTTCAATTTGTCGCAGGTGAAAGTGCACCAGGACTATTTCGAGGGAATGCAGGCGGCCGAGAAATGGTTGCTGGGCAAGTCGTCCCAAATCATGGTGGCTTCCTCGCAAGACTTTCCTTCGGATCTGGACGTTTCGCACGAATCCGCCACCAAATTCGAGACGCAACTCAAAGACTTTCAAGCCCTTTTGGAGGAGATCAACAATTTCAGGTAGCCGTCGTGGGATTAAAAGCATAGGTGTCAGTGTTGCTACTCAAGTCGAGTTAGAAATAGCGATATTAAGAACATGTCAAAACTGCTTCAAAAACAAGAAAAATATGAAAATGTGAAAAGCACTCAAGGAAGTAGTCTCAAAAAGTAGATGTGGCCGATCTTGAGTGAGCACTTTTGAAATTGTAGGGTGCATCCTTTCGACTAACTCAAAATGACCAATCACACCACAAATAGGTGCGATTTTTGAGAATATATTCCATCGATCTGACACAGGGTATCTTTTGCCTGGTTTTCATGACAATTTTACTCGTTAAAATGCTGAAAACGTGTGCCTAAACTTCTATTTACTGTACCAATTTCAAATTGCTGGAAGTAAGTGGTTTTGCCTGAACACAGAAGTACTATCCATCCAATTGTTATTCTGTTGATGCATCTCCAGGAATGAAGTCCAATCGTTATCCTCGATGAGCAAACGTCTCTTAAACGAATACGAAGACAGAGCTCCTTTGGAAGGTCAAGTGAAGACGCAATTCGAAAAACTACAGGTACTTCCCATACTCCCCATGTAAACCAAGTTAGTTTTGAGCTGCTTTCTGTCAAAGTTGGACAACCAGATAATTTTAGTTGTCCGATTAGAATAATATGAGCGAAATGGCAGTAATCTAATTTATGACATGTTTCTATGCTTACATTTTAATTCTAATCTGGTTTTCCTGAAAAAGCTACAGGAGAACTGTATAGTCAGAAAAGAGCGAATCTTGGTGTGCGGACATTCACCGTTTTCATACTTATAACTAACTCTGATTTGATATCCACTCGACTGGGATTTTGTTGTATTTCTTTTTAATTCAGAATTGAATGTAATTTCCAAGATTTTTAATCCAGTAATATCGTATCCCCAACTCTAGCTATTATTCTATCTCTAATCAAATCTGGAAAAGATGAAAATTTACTAGCTGGTAAACTCCGCTTTCTGTAACATACTTTGCTTTCAGACCACCTACTTGACGGTTCACGACGCCGCTACTCAACTTGTGGACCGTCTGAAAGGCATCGTTCATAAGCAACAAGATTTCAACGTGAAACTGCAAGAAATCAGATCTTGGCTGACTGAGAAGCAGGCTTCGGTGAATGTGTGCATGGCCCGAAACCCGGGCAGCCTCGAGGAATCGCAGAGAATCGTTAAAGATCTGGCTTTCACCGCTGTGGAGCTTGAAGGTAAGGAAGACTAGTCAAATTCTAATTATTCAAATGATTTGAGCCAAGTTGGGCGGGAATAGGCCGTCCTTAAATTATGGTCTAGTCACTAAGAGTTAATTAATCAGCAATAATTATAATGTTGGTACTAATTTCCACTGTATATGGCTGTAAACTTCGATTGGTCGTATCACAGCATAAGAAACATGAATCACAAAGCTACATAGGCCTATGTTACTGGAAACGACATGTATCTGTGAAGTCATGATCAACCGCAGCATTGCCACAAATTGCAATGAAGTAGGCATGGCCGAGAATCTATCCATTGACTGCTCGAGACCTATCATTTGAAATACACTATAGATAGTTACAGGATTACCTAGAATTCCCATTCATATAGAGATAACTTAAAATCGGTTATTCCTGTTTCATACACAATACCCAGTTTATGATTTTTCTGTATCATTATTGTTGCTGTTTATTTTTTATGTAATAATATTCCCTCTCTCTCTTTCTGTAGAAATTCAAGAATTTATCGCCGAAAGCATTTTGCTGCACCCAGAAGAAATGGAGCCCATGAAGGAGCAATTGGACCAGTTTCAAGAAATGCTCGATGACAAAATGCAAAAAGCCAACGACGTCGCAACCGATTGGCTGGCCGTTACAGATGCTTTATCCGAACTGCAGGTCTGTTTCAGCTGCCAAAATTTGTACGGCATTGCGGTCGTATTTCTGTCTTAATGATGTCATCATTAATAACATCCATCTGTGACTCGCAAAATATCTAAGCAACATATTGAACATACATTATCAAAACTAGCAGTCTAGGATGCGGTGTTGGAATTATGACCAGTCTCCAGTAACATGATCTGACATGTCGATCTCGCCTACAGACACATTCCGCGTTCATATTCATCGCTTGTCTTTATGATACGCTTTTATTACTTTCCATCCAGTGTGCATGCCTCTTATTTACATGCTTTCTAGGCCAGGGGGGTATCTGTTGCAAAGCCTACTCCAAGTCGTTTCCATTCCTTCCTATCTTTTCATTGTATCACAATTTTGTGGTGTTTTAATCTGATGAAAATTAAAAAAAAATTACTCTTTCTTTCAAGGGTTGGCTCGGCGAGACCAAGGCTATCTTGGAACGTATCGGAGACGCTCCAGTAGACGGAGCCGCAGAGAGCATACAGAGTCAAGTGCCGAGCAGATACGCAAATTTACCAAACTGCCGAGAACTGCGCGACGAAATCCAGAATAAGGAAGTTCTCCTGCAGCAGTTGGAAGAAAGATATCGTTCTTTGCTCAGCCCTGGTTAGTCGACATTTCTCTCATTATTTTGCAGAAGTCAGTATCGGGGGACTAGTACAGAATTGAGAATTGCTTTGTATATTAACGGGTTTATTTCAATATCAAATTCTCATCAATTTGTATTATCTCAGGCCTTCATTTTCTAGTTTCGCTTGAAGTATCTTGGAAATCACTACAACTACTTGGAGTTGAATCAAAATTCGATGCAATACTTCATAATGGATCGAAAACAATTTTTTCATGTTGAAACTCGAGTTTCAAATCCTTTCTCTAGAATCAGCGATGGACCCGGGATTCCAAGAGGTTTACTCTCAATGGGAGCACCTTCTCGGTATCGCCAAGAAACTATGCGCTGCACAGGAAGAAAACCTGGAAGCTTCCGAAGACTTTACTTCGTGAGTCTACTTTATCGCGTTTATTTTGCTAAAGAAAATGTAGATTGACGTTGCCACACTTTCAAATATATTGAAATCTAAGTCTGGATTATCAACTCAAATTACTTTTGCATCACTTTATATGCAAATCTTCATATCCATGGCGTATAGTTTAAAAAACATAATTGTAGAAATTTAAAAAATATCTCAAAATCTTAAATATTCTGAGTAAAGCCGCCCGCTAATATTTTTCAAAGATTAATTAGGTGCTCGAGGCACTGATCTGGTTTTAATGTACAATCCTATACAATCAAATTTCTTTTGGCTTCAAGCAGAAATTGAATTTTAATACAGATTTTGCATCATTATACAATCAAACAATATATTTGTATTGAAATAAAACCGGATATTTTTGGCTGACACTCGTCAGGGGTGATCGTCAGTAACTAGTAGAGAATTGGAAAGAACATTGTACATCAACAATCGTATCACCTAATATGACGCCACCGGCATGAAAATTCGAATAATAATCAAGACAAACACATGGCTTAAGCTCAATGTACTATTTTTTCTTTGAGATATCTCAACTACGTGCAAGGTGTCGTGAAAGAAGTGAAATCAAAAATCGACGATTTGTTTCGCAACGTAGATGATGATACCGAGACAAAGCTAATGCAAGCAAAGGTAAGTACACTTTCTTACTGGCATTCACGGGTGGGGAGTAACGAAGCTCTTCGATGAGTACTCAAGTAGATTTTGCCCACTTGAACTACTTTCTCGAGCGCTTATGTTTTTAGACACAGTTTTATAACAAAAATACTTTTTTACGCTTTCTTTTCCAGTAAAGTGAGTTTTTGGGTATGCTCCCATCACCTTTAAGAGTTAAATTTCCATGAGAATGCGGTAACGGGAAAAGTATCGCCAATTTGTAGCGTCATTTTGTTATTCTGTGTCATTCGCAAAGATGCGTGTTGCAATTTCGAAGGTTAAAGTTAAAATTATACGCAGAGTCCCTCAAATCTACTTTTGAGACTACCTACTTGAATTCTTTTCATATTTTCACCTTCTAATTCTACTTTGAGTACTTTTGACACGTTTTTGTAATTCCTGCTTGTATTTGCAATTAAGTCGAAATTTACGGCATTATTTCCATTTCTGCTTAAGTAGGGAAGCTCACTACTCTGTTCTACCTCTGCTAGGCGCTCGAGATTTCTGTTCCTTACTCCTTGCGATAATCCTTTTCTACATTAACAGGATATTGTTGATGAGATGGATAGTTTACAAGGGATTCTGCACGTTTTAAATGAAAAAATGCAGAATATTACACCCAGGATGTCAAGCCACGATGCTGAATCTGTGGAAGAAAAATATAGGTTTGTACTCGGTAGATTTAAATTGAAGATAATATTGAAATTTTACTGAAAGTTATCAATATTACGGCAATATCATGGCGATATTAGTATTATTTGAGTCTGAATCGAGTGCATAGTTTTGTGCTACATATTTCGTATGATCTGATACGACCAATTGAGATTTACAGCCTTCTACAATGGAAAGTAGTATAGAATCTCCTATTATCATCGGTTATAGTGAATTCAAATCGTCTTTTTCAGATGTATGCAGCAGAAATGGGTCGACTGCGAGCACAAGGCTCAATCTCGTTATCAGATGCTCTGCAACACGGCCAACGAATTGCACGAATACTGCAAGCAATTGGAAGGCACGAATGCTTGGCTTGTGGAGCATAAAAACAAATTTGAAGAACCAGTGCCGATGACGATCTCTATTGAGGAATTGAATGCGGCTCGGCAAAAACACAACGTACGATTTTTTTCGAATTTTTTGATTCACATACTGCTGTTCGAACCCGACTTGTTCAAAAAAACTAATCTAGCTAGTTGGTATTGAACTAGAACTAATACTACTTTTTTGAGTAGTTCTAGTTCTAGTTACAGATTTTGTAAAGTGAGTATAGTTCCAGTTCTAGTTTTCGTTACGCATTAAAAAAATGAGTAGCCGAACAACTATAAAACACGCTTAGTCGTTTGGCGTGAATCGTGATACCCGGTGTTCTGTTGTGTGATGTTCTTGGAGCCATTGCTGGACCAGAGCCGTCACTACTAACAGTGATTTAGCCAGGGGCCTTCTCAAACTGGAGACCCTGTCCTTTTAAAATGCAGATTTTATCCCCAATATATTTCTTAGCTCATTTGAAATTCAGTAATTCGTATTATCAGTGCTGCCAATTCATGTATTTATTTGTGTTTTAGTTGGTTACGTTAGTTAGATGTCGTGAGTTCTAGTTCTAGCTGCTAGGTTTAGAAGTAGTTCTAGTTCTGCTTTTTGAAGATACAGTAGTTTGTACAGGTCTGGTTTTAACCCTCTTCTGATTTTGAGTTGGTTGCGCAATTTATTATAACATGCGATCGTTAACTTGACAGATACTGTGCAAAGAGCTGTCTCATAAGAAGGAGGAATTTGACGAGATGAGCAGCTGTCACCAAACGCTCATTCTCAACTTGAGCAGTCCAGAACGAGACAAGCTACGCGTCGACGTGGAAGACCTGCAGAAATTTTTCCGACAAGTTCAGAAAATAGCCCTCGAAAAAACCGCCGACATGAACCAAGCGATCGGAAAAAGAAAGGACCTGTGGGCGACTGCGCAGCAGGTGAGAATGTTGGACGATTTATGACTAAGGTTGGGTGCTCAAGCACTCAAATCTTAATGAGTGTGAGATTTGAGTCAAGCGGTGAAAGATGGTGTTTCGAATACTTAAATTACATGCTCCCTGCCGTTAGGAGTTAATTTATCAACGGTCCTTGCCAGTAAGAGTAAATTTATTAAAAATAATTATGGTATCGATACTATTTTCCACTGTAAAAAACGGAAAACCTTGATTGATCGTATCTCAATATACGAGACATATAGTTAAAAGCTACACATGTTTGTGGATTACGTATCTGTGTAGTCGTGATCGAGAAATGCCAAATTATCCTAACTGAGATGTATAAATGGCATTATATTCTTTGTGGGTGTGTCAGACGTACATATTTGAACTTATGCTGTTGTGACTCCATAATGATTGATACCTGGTACTGTAATACTCCACTCGAAGCTTTGTACTCGATTCAGAATCAAATAACTCTGGCGCTAGATGTTGCCCAGCCCGGTTGAGGAAGCAAAATTTTAATTTCAACCCTGATGATGATTAATGATACGTTTTTATGTTACCCTGGTTCTCGTGTAGCATATTCTTTACAGGCGATAGCTTGGCTGGAACATCTTCGCGAATCCCTACAGGGGCCTCACTGCCCACCTCTCTCTCCGGATACGGTCGCTAAACTTATTCAAGATCACAGAGTAAGTCATTCTAGTGTTAATGTTTTTGAGGGCTACCTATGCACTGCTTTATATTGAAATGTAGACATACAGCCTATTCTTGAACAACTATATTATTGTAGTTGATTAATCAGAGCGAAATATCAGTATTCAATTTTCAAGTAGTAGTTCAATTTAGCTATAATTCAAATTCTATTCTATTTTGAAAAAGATGAATATTTTCAAACTCTGGTACGTCCTATCCAATTATCGTGCTCAGTCATACGTTTTTTAAACCTAGGCTTTGTTTCGCGAAATCATGCGTCACAAGAAGACAGTTGATGACGTCACTACCGCTGGTTTACTGCTGATTTGCGAGGGCAAGCCCGAAGGTATAAGTACGAGAGGCAAGTTATCAGGTATTACATCTTAGTATTTATATGTGGAGAATGCGGTGGAGTAGGACTCATGCATGGTGCGTACAATTTTGCATTCTCTAATGGAATTGAGTTTGTGTTCCGACTAACCCATAACGTGAAATAGATAATATATTCATACTGGTACATGTATTCACTGTAAGCTTTTCAACTGACTCTCATTAGGAGTGTCAGTGTGATGTAAGAATGGCAGAGAAGCTCTAATAAGAGAGATTCACAAAACTATCCATCTCCAAGTATTTCATCAATGTTATGTCTTTAGCTCTACATCATAGCCAATAGTATTCAAGGCCCAGTTTGCCTAAAAACCTGTAATCTGCAAGCACACAAAACCTACTTAATTACTGATCATGTAGGTAAATGTACCAATATGAATGTATTGTTATTTGAAATATTTAACATCTGTATGATAATAAACTTCTATGGCCTATAACATAAAATGGGGTTCAAAAAGTTTGGTTTTTGAAGACTAAGATCATGATCAGGAATCATGTCTCAAGAATAATGACACTATATTACTTTTCGATCTCTATTCAATATCTTAATCGGAATTACTACATTTTCACTTTTGACTGTATGAATGATGCATCTTGCTTACCTGGCATGGATAACACGTTTCAAACTGACTTTTATATCAAACTTTGATAGGTTGCTGAAGAAATATTTGATATTACTTATATAACGCATCTCAACACAACATCCTGTCATGAATTGTACTTAACACCGTCATCATCCATAAATGGGTTTCGTTCGAATTCAACGACTATAATTCTGATCTTCGTTGAACTCAACGAAGGCTTAATTTCTCAGAGTGTGATTTCATGATGTGACATAGATCTGACTTGCTTTTGTTTCAAGGTTTGGGAGATCATTACATAGAGGTGGAGGATCTTTGGAAGAAAAAAATGGAATCGTTGCAAAGTCTTCTTGCCGAAAGAGAACTTTTCCAGGTATCTCCATCGTACATATTTTCAAAATTTGAATTCATAAACCAGATTGTAAATGTTAGAAATATTCAATTGAATAATGTAAAGACTGAAAAAGGAAATAAATGTCTTCGGCTGACACTCGTCAAGGGCAATCATCAGCAACTAGTAGAGAATTGGAAAGGATATTGTAGATCAACAATCGTATCAACAAATATGATGTCACCGGCACGAAAACCGGGATATAATTGATATCAGATAAGTTAAGCTCAATTTAGTATTTTAAGATTATACCCAAATTCTGTAGGTTGGCGTGTATTGTTCGCCTTGATTATTCGAATTTTAATGCCAAGTGACGCTATATTTGGTTATGAGGCTGTTGATATACAATGTTCTTTTCAATTATGCACTAGTTGCAGCCGATAATATTTATTTCAAAAAGAATATACATAATTCAAATGCCTCCGAGAGTTTTTTCAGACACTTGAAATATTGTTTTACAGGCCGATTGCGACCGTTGTCATCGTTGGCTGAAAGAAGCCGACATTGTCACTTTCCCTGAAGTAAATCTTGCTGCCCCCTTGGCGGATTTAGAGAATCACATCGGGAAGTACAAAGTAAGTGTCTCAAAGTAGTGGGTTGACATTAATATATTCACAAGTAAATGGATGTTGTTACATTGTAGCAAATATCTTCGGAATCTGTTGCGTACCAAGACCTAGTTCAGAAGATTCAAGACAAGGCAGCGCAGATGAGGCCTGACTTATCGGATACCGACCGAGACATTTTGGATGCTAAGATCAAGTCAATCGAAGACCAATTTAACCAGTAGGTTAAAAGTTCTCTTAGTGGCATGTCCTCTGTGGTAGATCACCATAACGACATCATTTATCCCCGGAGTTTCGAAAGCTTGGTTTGCCGTATCTCAGCATCTAAGAGCATGTTCATGGAGATATATTTTTGTTAAGTAGTGATCAAGCCTCATAATGATCACTAATCGCTACAGAAATACATACTGGAAACATGATCCTTGCGGCCACAAAAAAAATACATATTTAGACTTTTCAAATCATTACAATTGTTACGATGACATAAAAGGTGGTACCCGAATTACTATTAGCCTATTAACCAAACGGTAGTTTATTTCCATAAATTCAGAGAATATATCTCCGTGAAATGGTGATCAGCGATACCACCATTAGGTCATCAAGTCTCCTGGTCACGTTACAAAGTCATACATAGGCCTATATGTTATAAATATAAATGTACATCATTAAAAGTTAATGTAATAATATTCATGACAATATATGTTGATGAATTGGTAAAGAAAAACTAAACGATAACGATATTGCACAGTTATATATCCGTGAGCTATTTTTTATCAATATTATGTTGATATATTCACCGTCTCCTATATTCTAGGGTTTGTGCCGCCGCCGTGGAAAAAGAGGAGAGACTGGTTGAAATGATGGTGTCCAGAAAAGAATATTCCGAAGAATTGGATCAGTTTGAAGATTACCTGAGCAAAGGCCAAGCTCTCATACAAGAACTAGACGACATGCCCACCGGCTACACGTCAGAACGAGCGCGCGAACTACTAGAAAAAGCAGAGGTACCTTATCAAAATTGTTGAAACTTATCATTTTGGTTGTTTTTCAATCTCTCTGTCGCAATTTCTGCAGGCCACGAAAGATACTCTCGCCAAGAAAAAGCCGAGGCTGGACTCTATCGAAAAGATGAGAGACTCACTCAAAAACTCTGGTCAGCCTTGGCAGCCTGAAGAACTCTTGAAAGGTAAACTGTGTTTTTACCCATATACGCAACACTGTAATTTCAGAGCTTTCACTGACTGAAATCTCAGCATACATTGTAAAATGCGATTAAAGAATGCAGTCAGTAACAGTAGCATTTTAAATAAAACATAAGTTTGGGAAACTTATGGTGAGAAGAGCAATAATTAATTGATACATGATGACCCGATTAGAACAGGGCTATAAGATACACCACAACTGCATTTAGTTTTTTTAGGCTGGACTTGAAATGGCTACTTCTACTTATAGTTGTGTTTAAATTTACATCATTATTTTAGTTCTTCTTGAGCATGACTTTGGTCCTCGCAAGCATTCCGGAAATAGCAGATATTCTATTATTTGATTGTCCTGCTCAAGTACCAGCAAATAAAGCTCAATCACCAAGCATATATTTATCAGTAAAGTGAAAATTCTTTTTTCTCATTACAGCTACCGCGATTTTCCATCGTCTCATGCAACAGAGCACGCAGAGAATCGAACGTTTCCGAGATATGTCTCTTAATCGGGAGAACTTTGAATGTCGATCGCGGCACCTTGCCGACGAACTGCAAGAATATAAAAGGCTGATTAGCGCAGGCAGTCCTTCGAGGACGGAACACCGGCTTTCGGAATGTCAAGTGGGAAACAGATTTGAACTATTGAAAAATTTTCAGCTATTCCAAATTGGATTGGAATTAGAATTAGAATGATAGCTACTAAGCTTTTTTCAAAATTATATTAAAATTTGAGTGCTAGCTATACAGCTTTTTCTAAATGATATTACAATTAGAATGATAGCTACACAGGTAATTTTTCTAAATTAAATTAAAATTAGAACGTTAGCTACACAGATCTTTTCCAAATAAGATTAGAGTTGGAATCACTGAATTCGTAAAAATAGACAGAAATAAATCAAAAATAAAGTTTACTTCATATCAAATCGAGCTTGGCTCTTTTCGCACTAAACAGTTCTATAGTATTTTCGGGAAAGCCAGAAATTAGATTAGAATTAAAATCACAGCCTATAAACATTTCACAAATTAGATTGCAATTGAATTACAGGCAATTCTCTCGAATCAGTGTATTTTGTCAAGTGGAACTATCTAATTGTCCAGGTTTTGGTTCTGCATTGATGAATCTGTTATAACGAGCTTTCTGTCTGTACCTTGCTTATCTATATGTCACATTTCACCTAATTTGTGGTACAGTATGTATGTTATTGATTTCCATGATTGCCAAATAAAGATTATCTCACTCTATGTGTCATAGTCGAAAATATTTCGACGCACAAATGTTTTTGTTATTCAGCAAACGGCCGCAGAACTGACCAGCGCGCAGATCGAACTCCGTTCCATATCCGGTCTAGCGGAACAGCTTTGCGAAGACATGACTACCATCGACAAAGGTGTTATTCGTGAGAAAGTTGAAAAATTGAGAAGCGCCCTTCACGAGTTGCAAGCTGATATCGGAGATCAGCAGCGTGACTTGGAAAGAAGGTTCGCGTTCGATACTTGTCAGTTTCAGCTTTAAAATAGCGTTAAATCCATCTTCATATACTGTCCCATTGAGTATTATATTCATGTTGAAATAACCCTGAATATTTTTAGCGTTAAATCCATCTTCATATACTGTCCCATTGAGTATTATATTCATGTTGAAATAACCCGGAATATTTTTGGCTGACACTCGCCAAGGCTAATCGCCAGCAACTAGTAAAGAATTAAAAAGAACATTACATATCAGCAAGCGCATCACAATATATGACATCACCGGCATGAAAATCTGAATAATCGTGGCCTACAAATGGTTTTAGCTCAATGTATTTTTTATTATGCACAAACATTCCTATACTATACTGTTTTACCAATTATTGTGTAGAAACTATACTGCTACATATACTAAAAACTTTAGGCCACATTTCTTATTAACTTTCCCGACGACAGAAGCAGTTCTATGGCCTAGCCATCGATGTAAATAGAAAGTGTATTTTTCTAGTAACTTATTATTAATTTTGCTGTGTAAGCATGATCCCCGCTTTTGTCAAGGTCTGTGTTATTTTCTATATTTCAAACCATTTTAGGCAATGCGCAAATTTCTAAATTCTGAATTAGACACTGCGACGACAAATATGTTGAACCTTAAATTGATATCCGATATGCGTCTTCAGACCACAGGTAGTTTGCCTGTTTCACTGACACTTCTTGAATGACAAGAAATTTGTTTTTTGAAGTTATCGAAAATCACTTGCCTCAGCAGGATGAAATTTATTATAACTGTATTTATAAGGTCAAGAGATTAATTATTTCAAATATGCTGCTCAATACTAAATTCTTGCGGAACAGCTGAAGTTTGCCGACTCTAAACAACGCCGATTGCGTTTCAGATTGATGTCGCGTCGCGATTTTCAAGGGGAGCTGGAATATGGCATTGTATGGCTCTCGGAAATACAGGCCGCCATCGAATGCGACAAACCTTTGAAGCTCGACACGCAAAGCGTACAAGAAGAAATGAAAAAACTACAGGTGATTATTAGCAGCATAGGTAATCAAAATAGTCATCATTGATACTCGAATAGAAGTAAGTAGAAATAGCAATTTTGAGGTAAGTAAAAAAAGTATTCAAAGCCTGTTTTTGCCCAAAATGCAGAAAACTGAATTAGAACTAGAAGTAGTCAAAAATCATAACCACATGAGTCAAAACTTACTTGAGAACCCAAAAAAGTAAAGCAGCTTACCTCGTTATTGACCAACTTCTGATTTCCACATTTCTATTGTCCGTTATTTTTGCAAAATACTTTTATTTTCAGCTCATCCAAGAGGAAGTGCAATCTCGGCTAAGGATGCTGATCGGTCTCGGAGAGTTAGATGTGGAAAAGTATCGGGAAGAAGGGGAGGAGCCTCCTAAATCTGTCAACCAAAAACTCAGTCAAGTGCACCAATTGAAAGAATCGTTGACGTCCGCAATCTTAGCAAAACAGGTTTCAAATTTTTTTCCAAAATTTTTCTTCACAAACAAGTTAAACTTGGTTACAATTCGATTCAATGCTACCGTAATTTGTAGACTCGCCTCGAAGACGCGTTCGCGGTGAGGCAAAAATACTCTGATTGCTTGAAAAAGGTTCAGTCGCAATTGGGCAGCGCTAGCGCAGAACTTCAACTGCTGAACGGAGATAATTCGCCGAGACACGCGAAACAGCTGCTTTTGGAGCATCAGGTAACAACAGGCACATTACTTCTTGCCTTATAATATAATTCTCTTTAAACGTAGGCTTCTTCAGGTAAAAACATGAATATCGCATCTAAGGGAAATAAATTGTTTGTTACGAGATCTTAAAATGCCATAACCTAACATTTGTAGTTCAGAACATGTACTATCTCTGTCGATTGGCGAATCGGAAGGATCAATTTCTATATATAATTGCGATATACCTTGTATACTTGAATTGGTAAAATGTATTTTGAACATTCAGGCTTCGGACGTCCTCCATCAATATCAGGTTGCTGCATGACTATTGGCATGAGAGTGCTTAGTGCGTTATCTAACGAGTACAGTAGGCCTGATAAAGCAGACTTGTACAAACTACTGGCTTTTCGAAATGCGCAACTAAAACTGGTTCCTTTTTAGTGCTAGAACTTGAACTAAAAATGTTTAAAAATCTGAAAATAACTAACTAAAACACAACTAACCAGACTCAATTCAGAAGCAACTTATTATTTTATCGGAATTGAATGGGCTTTCCACGTAAACATCAGCGCTAGTTTGAAATGGGAGGGGTTTCGACCTCAAAACTCACCAACGACAACGTTAGCAGTGATGATTATGAGCTAGCAATGACCACAAAAACATCGCACAACAGAACTGCTTATTTTTAAAATGCGCTACTGGAACTAGATCTAGAACTACTCAAAAAACCACTAGCTAGTTGACCTCAACTAACTAGGTTGATAGTTTGTACAAGTCTGTAATAAACTTAACATCAATGCTGATGATATAACCATTATGTTTTACGTTGCCAATTTCTCATCGAATTTTCTTTGTTAAATCACAAATCAAGTTGGCTGGTCGCCCTTCAACTTCATTCCCAATTATTTGATGGGAATTTCATCATAAGTCAAAGATTAAGCTGCTGAATTCATGACACAAACTATCTGCAATTACGATATAATGATTTATCATTTCCCGTGAAAGGAGGAGGAAAGCTCCAGTTCTGACGATTCTGTGAGTTGATAATTGTTTCATCACACTGGCACCTTTTCAATTTTTCACCGCATTGCCCTGTTCTGCACCACAAGCATTTCTATTTTTTCTGCATCCAGATGTCAACCCTTATTTCGTAGCGTGATATGTTACTGTTAGCCGGTAGCGTGTGTATTAGCGGATATTTTCACTGTAAGCTTACTTCACTTCTGTTCCCTTTGACTTGATATCTTGTGTTTTCACTAATATCTTTCAGATTTATTACTGACAGGAATTTAAGATATGATTTAAAATCCTGTATGGCATGGGAAAGAAGCTATCTTGAATCTTGTTTGACTGGGTGATGTGATGGCCTTAACATCATGGAATGACTCTGTCATGTGTCACATAGTCCTGTCAGTGTTGATGTTATCTTGCAATAAAATATTGTGTACTTGTGTAGGTATGAGTTGAATTTTCAATCAGGAAAATGAGTATTTTGTCTGTAACGTCTTTTTTCTTGACTGTTAATGAGAAAGGTATTCCAATTCATTGGCGTAAAAAAGATATTTGCTGTCAAGGAATTAGTTTCTGAGACTGCCAAGGC
>ATSW01019846.1:0-13530 GCA_000444245.1 Botryllus schlosseri
GGCATCTGGCTCCTGAAATGCCAAAAATAACACGGCCTGTATATATACCATTATCACATTACACTGGCAGGGCGACTCGCCAAGTTGCCCCGCTTGCTCGGTGATTTGATGAATAGGAGAGAGTAGTTCACCGTTTCTTTATTGTGAGCGGCTTTAAGACAACAGACAGTGAAAGCTTATCATGCGCGCTACCGGGGCAAGCCCCGGCTAGGCATTTGCGGCCATTACCATGCTTCTGAGAAAGAACTGAAATTGATTTTTTTTCTGTGTCTTTCTATTTTCGAAATTAATTCAATTTTCAAGAATTTGCGAAATCAGAAGCTGATTCCAAGCTAATTCGAAAAAAAACTGCGTAGCTCTGACCTAATTTGGAAAAAATGAACCATGCGTAGTTGATTCTCCTAGTTGCGATATCCTTGCTTGAGAGATTAAGCTCAACAACCAACAAGTCCAGTAGTGTGGACCCGATAGCGAATCAAACAAACCCTGTGTAGCGTAACTCGCCTTTCCATTGCGCCTGTCGACAACCGAAATTAAATACGACATAGTCCCAATACTTAGTAGTGACAAAACATTAGATTCTTGTACTGCTATTGCGATGTTATACAGTTATACATTATATATCTCTTTCACATTACAGAAGATTATACCAGGCGCTTCAAATAACCAGATATATTGGAAATTGAATAATATTTTCATATCGAAATATACCTGTATCTATACTCGGCTTACAATCGATCACCAAATACTACGTCACCACCAGATATTAGAAAGAAAGATGAAAGGCACACAGAAAACATAGATCAGGGGTTCTCAAAACATTTTTAGCCGCGAACTCATTCGATTAATCTGTATGAATGACGTATCCCCTAAAATTAACGTAGCATATAGTGTACTGTACAGTGTGAACACAATTGAAAAGACAAATCACAACAACCTATGTAATTACATTTTCAAAAATACTTCAAACATTTATTGCGATGGATGAGCTCGACAACGCTGCTCACACCCGTAAGTGGAGCATGATGCTTTAAGCTGCACTTAATTTCATTCAACTTCTTTCTCGCTTGTTCCATAAACGGTTAAATATTTGTTTTAGAAAATTGTCACAGTGCCAAAAACTGTTGCTTGCGTACACAAGAAATTTCTCCAGTGTACACCAAATTGAGAACTCCTGCCCATGATGGATTAAATAAGAGGGCACATAGTTTTAATAATACTAGAGCTTCCGGCAGACAAAATATACATAGTGAAGAAGGTATTGATTATTATTGCGGTTAGGCTTTCGAAGAAGTTATTATGCATGGATATTGGATATGGAAGTTACTTGATTATACAATATTACGGTAAGTCAAAATGTAACACATTACGTGAGATAGGTTTTTATCGCCTGTTCAATTTTCACACGGCATAACGGACAATGCCGTATCGCCTGCGTACACTCCATACAGCAGCACATGTGATTACAAGGTTGGTACAGCATGTCTGCCTTATTAACATAACAGATTTTGCACAAGCTCTCCTCTTCAATCATGGAGAGGGTTTCCTGAAAAATACATAATTGAATATTCAGTACACTGTGGAATTGTTGAGATGATTATATGATACCAGACTATTCCATGAAGCTTCTATCAGCTGAGCAAATGAATGTGAAATGGCATACTGACTAAAGGGCCAATGCAAGCAATCTTATCATATACAATATGCTAAATTATTCATAAAATATTATTACGAAGTTATTGATACTTTGGCATTAACAAAAATACTTGCGTTTGTATAAATGTAGTAATACTATGCGGCACCCAGTTCACACGGAAATTTAGACGAAGAAAGACCAGTTATGATTTTTGGTTTACGGACAAGCAGGCCAACCATATGTCCTCTTTTCTCAAGAAATGTGAATGGTGCTGCAAGGACGCTCAAAAATGCCCAAATGTCCTCTTTGCTCGAATTTCGAGTTGCTTATACTTGAACAATAATTTAAGGATAAATGTTGCATTCATTTCCGAAAAATTACTGTTGCCAGGAAACATGCCAAATTGCTGGTTCAAAGAGGTTTTTCCGACAAATCGCCCGCCACGCCCTACCTTGTTGATTGTTTTTGCAAACATTGCTCGACGTTCTCTGTAACATCAGGGTAACATGCGAGGATCTGTCGCGATTTTTGTGGGCAAGTTCAAACTTAACGAAAGCACCGCTAGTCGTCTCCGCAGTTTCGTAGTTTGACATGCTGGTTTCAAGTTCAAACTTACGGTTAGTTAAGTTCAAACTTGCGCCACAAAAATTGAAACAGAACCTCACAGGACAAAACTTCAGGGAACCGCAAAGCACTCATGGGCTCAATCTGAAAAATAAATTCGTTCTGTTGTTTTTGTGTTTGTTGGTGCTGAAAATATGGCAGGCATGCGGTCATTGTTGCAAATGTTACTTTGCAAGTTAATGCTCAGTTGATTTATGTGTCTTTATCATGGAATACAAGGTCTGGGCAGCGCGAGTACTTTTTTTTCGCAAACCTCAACTTGTTGCATGGGAGTGGGTAAAATATGAACAGAATAGTATCATTACCTGCATTGTCTCAGCAGTTTGTTGCGATCCGATTTCTTCCATATTGGTTGCTGTATGGAGATCAAGAGAACTGAGTCAAAATTTTGAATTTTCGTGATTGTGAGAAATGAGAAGCCAACTAAAGTGGCTCAGAGGTGGTCGGTAAAGAACTACCTTTTCGGAGTACTCAACAGGACTTTGGAGCAGGAGCCCCGGATCCCGTGTTTTCATCGGAGCTGGAGCCAGTGTTTGAAGAATAGCTCCGGATCCGATGTATTTCATAAGTTGCTATGTCATTACTATAGACTGAATTCACAAATTGTTGCCTCTCTTGGTCATCTTTTCTAACTAACCACGTTGCTGCAGATTGGACCAGGGCTGTAATGGCTCGACTCGAGCGACGACTTTTTGATGACTCGACTCGAGGCAATTTGTGTATTGACTCAACTTGTACTCGAGTCATTGTGTATGACTCGAACTAAGTCACATGATTCGAGACTAGGACGGTCAAGGCACACATTTCATTGTAACTTTGCAGAATAGTAAAGTCACCACATTATTGGTTTTTTGTCAATCGGTGGTGATACTTGGAAAATCGGGCCAGAAACTGTTAGGACTGAGGGACATTACGGTATTATGAATACAAGCCATTCTATATTACTAAGGCAGTGTTGCAAAAAGTGTTTTGAACTCAAAACTGAACAGAGAACACAATGACTTGTACTTGGACTCGACTCTCTACTCACTGACTTGGACTCGGACTTGACTCGGTGGTGAATTGAAAATGAATCGACTTGACTCGAGTCAAAACTATAAAAGTGAGACTGACTTGTGACTCGAAACCTTGCGACTACTGACTGACCCAATAGATCGGCCAGTTTTCATATAGGAATTTAACAGAGCTGGCTCAGTGTTGTCAATGAGATCTGGAGCTGGAGCAATTAAACATTTATGCCTTGCTCCAAAGCTCTGGTACTCCAGTAAGATTCGCCTACTCATACTAAGTACTGAACGCCACAAAATCTTCGAATACTTCCATTTCTAAAAAATAGTGTAGGTCAAAATACATACTTTTTACACATTGTATTTTAAAAAGCAGAAGGTAGTTTTGGTATAAATTTACATCGCTTTACGAGTGAAATTGCCATGAGAAATAGCCTCGGTATCACGGTAGCTGAATATATTTTCGAAGGTTGTACCTACTTGTAGTGTCGTTAATCATTTTGCATCAGTCGCAAAGCAATATCTTGTAATTTCAAAAAGTAGACAACTCCAATCAACTGCTAAAAGCATATGACCCCAACACCAAATCTACTGTTTTAAACAACTCATTTTGGTACTATTCAGACCTTTCATTTGCTACTTACAATTAGGTTTGAAATACCTTGAAAATTGCTATTTCTACTTGTAATTGAGTAGAAATTCATGGAATTACTTCTACTTGAGTAGCAACACTGATTACTGTGCTTTGACCACCTCTGAAATGGCGCGGTTTCAATGTTGAAAAAACTTATCGATATTGAGGACATGACTAAGAAATGCTAGGATTTAGAGCATCGAACGAGTATCATTTTGTAGTATCTTATGTATCTGTGTCATGGTATATAACTCACCCAGTTCACTTGCAGACGTTGCACTCTCATACATGTTGACATCTTCCTCGTCACTGACGTCGATGAGGGAAACGTTGTACTTACCTGATCCCGGCGCGCTCCTTATTGATGAAATGTTTGATGGAGTAGTCATGCTGCTGTATCCTGAAATTTTATATTTTCAAAATTAAGGAATAATATATAACACTCACAACTTCAGCGTTTCCATATCGGTCATTTCTTCACGCATATGCCTATTTATTAAGAATTATGGGTCATTTTCATAATATGCGAGGCTCTATTTCCTATCACCAGTTTGATGGACAAGACGAGCTACTGCAAAGACTTGAATAGAGGGTTACATTTTAACCAGATTTGTAGCCAAGTCCCTACACATCAAGAAGATCAATTTTCATGAAGTCATAGAACGTATAACTTGGTTTTGAGACCGGCTTTGAACAATACATCGTCTTTTGCCTGTTAATTCAGCAAAATAATCCATGCTTGGTGTTGCCATGCATAGGCTACCAAACAAGATTTTGTTGTGTAAGCCCTTCCAAAGTCAGACAAACTCATTTGCCTACTATATTTTACTAACAGAAATGCTTACAGATTACAGCATCACAGATAATGTTATAAAGAAGGAGAATGGCCAGTCAAATAATAGCTAAGGAATGAATGCATTGAGCACAACAACACTACACTACACTACACACGTATGCCAACTTACGACATTCAGAAACACACAAAAGACAGCCGTTGCTATACCAACCATACGAAGCAGGGGTAGCTAAGAATCTACATCTCTAAATATCTCTGATGTCAGGAAAGAATGCGATTCGCGTTAGCATGCAGCAAAACAATTGCATGTATTCTTTGGAAGCATCTGGTAACAAAAATTAATGATGTTATGAATTCCAATCAATTGGCAGTACCCATGGTATAGCTGTAAGTAATTCACCATTTAATTTACCCACAACGTAGCATTACACAAACATTTGCTGATATACACAAACGATGACAATAGATTACATATTTGCGAGAAGATTATCAAATCATAGGTGATTAAACTGGGTGGGGTTATCTTTCATCTGATGTTATGTTGTCACAATAAAATGAATCGCATCAGTTGTTATTTTGGAATTTACAGTGGTGATATCAGAGAGTTCTATATATCCTGGGTGATACGTGGTGACAAGTGACTCACAAATGCCCATATTGCTCTAGAAGTAGAAAGTATGCCTTGTGAATCATATTAGCTAGCTAGCTAGCAGTGCAAATGGAAAAGTGCGAAAAGAACATATCAATAATCGACAGATTGTATTTTAGTTACATTAGTTTTAAAAGGTTATGTGGTGAGGACCCAGAAACCACAGAAACTACATCTGCCAATCAAATTACCGAGGACACCAAAGTATGCAATTACAAAAACACTAGAACAGAATTGAGAGTGGTAGAAGATATGATATTTGTTAAAAACAACTCCCAATGTAACTGAACGATTATCGATGAAGCGTAACTCGATTCATGACAATGGCAGAATCACATTCGTTTCAATTTTCAAGAAAACGAAATGAGAAATAATCTCCCGCACCAAAACCACTGCTATCATATATCACACTAGCAATGGTCCGGGATTCAGGAGATTACAGGTAACCAGAACATAAGAACTAGCAATAATCAAGTGTAACTCGGTTCATGACAATAGCAGAATCGTATCGTAAGAAAACGACATAAGAAATGACAATCTCCTGCACTTAAGCACCCTAGCAGACATCACACTAGCAATGATCCGGGATTTAGGAGATTAGCATTAAGCAGAACATTGTGAATCAACAATCGAGTGTAACTTGATTTATGAAAATGGCAGAATCACATTCGTACAACCAATCGATGTTTCAAGCCTTCCACAGTAGAAAATAGTAATGAAACTATAATTGTCGGTGAAAAATTACTCGCTTCAGCAATCGAAAAAATCAACTTACTACTCGACTCGAATCATTAGAAATAATTCTCGATTCAGACTCGACTATAAGAATCACCGTGCCCAGCCCTAATGATAACCTCCCGCCCCAAACCACCGCTATCAGATATCACACCAGACATGGTCCAGGATTCAGGAGATTACCGGTAAGCAGAACATAGACAACTAACAATGGTTACACCGTTAATATACTCATGCAGTGAAAAGCAGGAAAACACTTTTAAACAGCGCAACTGACTTGACGACACAGTGCCGACAGAGCTCGGCCCGGCCTGGTCCATATCCGGGGTCGTAACATCACGTATTCCCGACAATTCTGTCTCTCTCAATTCCTTCTCTTTATTCATGACATCGTCCAATAATTCAGCCATGGAGTCGCAAATTCCGTCAGCCATCACCGTCGGAGTCCGTGAAATAACTCTTTCCTCGATTACAGCCTTGACCTAATGACGTGATCAGGAAACGATGGTATGAGCCAATACGCCACTACGCCAATGGCTCTAACCCCTTTTGACTTGGCGGCACCCTAGCACTTCGAGTGCCTTGAATGAAAGATTCGTGTAGCTGGTGACTATCAAAAACCTACGTCATATCGCTATTCAACCACAGATTCAGATGGCGGTGAGTAAAAAACGGCCATCACATTCGACCAAGCCTCAATATCACGGCCTGCGCAATGAGTGCGCATAATTTGCCTGTCCTTGATGTGTACTGTATGTCAACGGCAACCTTATTTACCAAATTTCAGTAGTTTGATTCAACTTATTCCTTGTTTGTTCCATAAACGTTAAATCACTGTTGCAGAAAATCGTCACAGTGTGAGAAAAATTATGTTGCTCGCGTGCACCTGAAATTTATCTCGCGTACCCCTGTTACCAAGTTTGAGATTCCTATGATGAAGTATTCAGTAAATTTTGTACACTAGTGATTTGATCAAACAACAGTAGACGACAACTTGTAGAGAATTGGAAAGAACATTGTATATCAGTCCAGTCCGATGTGGGAAAATGAAGTACTTGGCAGACCGGTTTCCCGAATCGATACATTAATCAAGTATTTATCCATCTATAGAAAGGATATATCATATAGAAATGTAAGTTTTAAGCATAAGGACCATATACAGCATTCAATTAATTTATGAACGTAATATATTTCAATAGCTGTTGAAGTCATTGAGACATCTGTGGTCGATCGAAGTTGTCAACAAATTCCTTGCATTCTGGCCACTTGTTGGACGTGGAGAACCTTTGTATGAACTAAAGAACAACCTACATCCACTATGATTTGACGTAGTAGTGGGAGATTGCCCAAAATCCTATTGTAGACCATATGTTGCCCGCCCCTGTCGTTCAATAGATTCTGCAGACTTACGGCGTCGAAAGCAAATCCCATCATCAGCACATTCCTGACGTTGGCATCGTTCCTCAACGTTTCTTTCACAAGTTCCTCGTTCTTGCGCATCACCTCCTGTGCAGTCATGAAAATGTGTGAAAAACGAGGTATTTACCATCGCCAGTAACCAGGGCTGTGGAGTCGGGGGTTTTGTTAAAATTTCTCTCGATGATGTCAGAAGGAAGGTTGAAGTCGAAGTTGGAGTATGTTAAAATGCTCCGACTATGACTATGTTTATATATAACCAAATTTTCTCAAATGTTACTAAAAAGTGCCATTGCAGTTACAAAAATTATTCAGTTTTTCATGTAAGTCATGCACGATTATTTTTATCAATAAAAAAATAGGTTGATTATCGAAAAAAGTCATAAATGTATAATTTTCCGAGTACATTTACAGAAATGTTGGAGTCTGAGTTCCGTGAATTTAATATTACCAACTGTCAAGAGTTGGTACATTCAAAATGTCTGGAGTCCAATTCATTTGTAAAGTGAACCGACTGTACAGTGTACAGACCCGCCTGTGACACTTACCCTCGGATCGACTATCCTGACAGGGCCAGCTTCTTCATTGCTAGACCCCTGGTCACGGCCGCTGGGTCTTCTCAGGTTTTCCGTCACCTGCCCCGGGCCGGCCAAATCGAGATTGGCGCCCTCCTGTTTCGCGATGATCGGCCGCGCGAGACTTGGGTTTGCTGCCAGATGCCCCATCACGAAATGCTGGCCCTTCTGCCGTAGCAGGAACTGGCAGTTCGGGAACCACTTGGCGTGCTCCACGAACGGGTCGTCTTCGTAGTCCCAGTTTTGGAGGCCCCCGTTGCAGTACCAGCATTTCACGCGGTCGCGGTCTCCTGCAGGGTGGTTGCGCGATATTGTAATGAGAAAAGAAATTGACTGATTTCGTCAACTGATGGGCCTTGCACCATGATTTGGGCCAGGTTGTAATGACTCGAGTCATGAATCGACTAGAGTCAGTCTCGAGTCGAGATTTTTCGGTGACTTTACTGGAGTGAATTTGGGTATTGACTCGACTCGTACCAAAGTCATTGCGCATGACTCGACCAAGCCACACGACTTGAGACTCAGACGGCCAAGACAGGCATTGCATATTATTGGTATTTCGTCTATCAGTAATCATTAGGGCGATTTTTTTGACATGTTAAAAAGTCAAAATTAGGTCAATATTGTAGCGTTAGGTCAAAAAATGTCAAAATTGTTTACAAAGTTTAAACTTTTTTGCAACCTGCATTTCGTTTGTATCGTAGATTTTGCACTATCGGTGAACTTATCATTTGACATTTTACAGCTTGTAGCCTACTTTATAGGCCTACCGTAGTAGACTGCCCATTGTCTGCTCATTGTGAATCATGAATGGTAAAATGAAACAAATAGGTTGACATGGTGTTATGCTCAACGTACCGCAATATCCCAACTGAAGCAAGACTGCGTGGGCATTGCGTGGTTCTTATATCAAGAAGCGCATGATGAAAAGTTGTGATGTAGACACCATTGCTAGAATCAAGCAACATGATTTGTCATCAGCAGTGTACGCTCAACTTCAGTGTTGTCAGCCAACAACTGCTGCTGTTGAACGTTCTTTCTTCATTTTTAGCAAGCTACTTAGTAAGGACAGACACTTTCTACCCGTGAATGTAGAACAGTATCTTTCATTGTACTCTAAAAAATTTCAATTATTTCGACCATAACGCGCAATGCAACTATTGGAATTATTCATAGCGCCAGATTTCGGTAAAATAAAGTATTTTCATGTAAAAATGTGCCAGTTTTTTAGGCAAAAATTGTTTTTCCAGGCTAAACTACTTCGTAAGGACAGACAGTTCCAACCATAAATGAAGATAAATAGTACAATTCTAACATTATGTGTGGGAACATCTAATTTGCATACTTTAGGTCAAATTTGGTCAAAACCAAGATTTTCAAGGTAAAAAAATGTCAAAATTTTGATTTTTTAGGTAAAAAAATCGTCCTAGTAATCATATATAAATATTTCGGCCAGAAACTGGTAAGCATGTGGAGAATGAGCATATTATACATGCGAGGCTTCCGATATCACCCAAGCGGAGTTGTAAAAAGTGGGTTCACCATTACCTGAACTCGGAACCAAACAGTGAACACAATTACTTGGACTCGGACTTGACTCAGTGATGAAGTGAAAATGACTTGACTTGTTATCGAAAAAAATTACAATTTCGATTCTAATTTCCAGTGCGGAAGCCTAGAAACCTGGATTGGTTGTATCGCAGCATACGAAACATGTAATACAAAGCTATGAGCGTTAGTGGAAGTGACATATCTGTGAAGTTGTGGTCAACCCTATGCATTGTCACAAAGTGCACTGAAATAGGAATGGTCGAAAAATACCAAATTATCTTGAATTTGATGTGGAACTGGGATTATATTCTTTATGGTCATGTCAAAGATACATATTGGAACATTTCAGGTCATTCAACAGTTATGACATGATAATGACATGATAATGAGTGATACTCGACACAGAATTGAATCACTCAAGTACTCAATTTTGTCCAGCCTTAAAAGGTCAAATTTGCGGCACAAAGCAACGCTCGATTTCTATTGACCAACATCGGTCATATGATTATGACCATGTTCGGGTCAACCAGAATGAGAGTGCTCAATTGTTTAAACATCATAAAATTTTTATTATGAAGTGATACGCCGACCTAGTTTGTGCCAACAGAAAAAGTTTGTGTACAGTCTAAAAATGTACGCTTGTGACGCTATATTCGGAGACAGGAAGACTGTTTATGTACGGTACAAAGTTCTTTTCAACTCTTTAATACGGTATCTGCTGAATATTACCCCTGACGAGTGTCAGCCGAAAATATTTGTTCTATTTCAATATGGATATGTTGAATCACAGGCAAAATAATTTAAATAACGGAGAAACAGCGCTATTTACGAGATTAGATTGCAATTTACTCCACTAAAACATGAATATGAATGCTGCAACCCAAAGTAATCATACCCAAAAAGAAGAAACCCGCCTCCGCGATCTGCTCTGGTGTAGCCGCCAGCCTTCCCATAGGCCAACGCCGATCGAATGTGTCAAGTCTTGTATTTTCATTCCTCATATGCGGGTTAGAAGGGAGCCTGTGAGTATAACAACCGTGTTACAAAAAATCCATAGGCAACCAAACTCGATTGTATAAATATCATGGAAATTGATTCCATATAATGTCCTTATGGAACTAACTCTTCAACACGTTGAATTATCTATGTATGATGGTTGGCTTGAGTAATTGGAGGTCTGAAATGTTAAAAATCAATCTCCTCACCTATTTGCTGTAAGCATCTGACAAGTGCCAAGCATAACTGGCTGATTTAGTCGATCCCTAGATTCCCTACAGCATTCAAAACTTCTACTATATGCTACAACTGGAGCCCAATAAGATCACGCAAAGTATAGTGTCATTGTTAAGCTTTATATTTGGATTCAATGATGATGGATCCCTTCTGAAACTCCTAATTAGTTAGCCACTTGCATAAGCGCCTTTGCTTTTTTTTGCTTTTCCTCAATGAAAACAAGGCATGTAGGCTACAACGGTTTTCTTCGCAATAAAGCGGTCATGCTTTGGAAGTTTTTGTGAAGCTGCAGTTGTTTGTTCATTATATATTTCATAACTCAGCATGCCCTGGATTATTCTTAAAGCATTATTTGCCAACCTACCTACAATGCGCTTTCAGAATCACCGCCATTAGCATACTCATTGATCACCTAATCAGCAAGCTGTTGCTGTTGCGGTCATTGAGGCTTAGCGGATTAGCCAATCAAGAGCACGCCCATTCTTCGACAGCTTCTTTCAAATTCTTTCAGGCTCATTGCTGTTTTTATCAGTAATCTATAGAATGAGATATTACAACGGAGCATTTTTAAGATTTTCCAAATTTTGGACAACCCTAATATGCACTGATGGCGTGTATGCGTATCATGAGTCGGTGTATTCATATTCATATTTCTAGTTACTGTGATACAGAGACTATTCCGCCAAGTTGTCATGACACAGACTTGATCACCTATGATCGAAATATTATGAAGTATCGAAAATATATCGAACACGGTAGGACCAGTCAAGAGTGGACATAAAAATATCTCATTCTGCACCATGAAATACTATGCCTGAACACAAGCGGCCACACATCCTTGATCCTGATCAAGCATAACAAGTTACCTGCACGGAAATTGTCTCTCTCTTTCTTCCTTGGTCTCCGGACGAATTGGGAATGGTACGTTTCGCGCTTCACGTCCGTGCACCATCAAGCAACCGGGGAAATGAACTCTGTGCTCTGACTGCAAATGAAAATAGGACAATTGCAACCGAATTTTGTCGCTAAAGAGCGCAACACGGTCGGTATTACAGGCAGATGTGGCCAGGGAATTCAGCATCGGTACTCAGACTCAGTTCTTGGAGTATTGCCGTAATTCCTACGCAATGGCCAGTAAAACTAGCGATTCCAAGACATATCAAATTTACTTCAAGTGGAACTAGAAAAGGAATAGAGTGAGACTAACAACGCTACTAATTGGTATAATTTTAGAAAATATATTTAGGTACAAAATGACACGGGATATTTCAAACGGTCGTTATGACAACATAAGAGTGATGCAAACATATTCCAAAACTACAGTCTATTATAAGAATCCTAAGTTCAAAAGTAAGTATTGGTAGTATCAGAATACACCTGAGTCAGTAGTGAAAGCAAGCAAAGCCTGCTTGGGTACTCGGAAAAAGATCAAGATCTTCATTATTGATCACTTATGCATAAATTTGCCAGGTGTGGGGACACACTGGGTAGAGCAAGTAAGGCATTTCTACTCAAGTACTCAACAAAAGTAGGATTACTTCGCTACGGGCCGCCTCTGATTACATGTTACTCTTCTCATAATTTTATTTACTAACTTGTAGTGTTTGTATTTCAACACAATACTTGAATATTGGATAGCCAGTAGCCACATCTCATTCGTCACATGGGGTCGTCAATTCATATTATTCTTACTGCAGCGTCATGGTCCAAAGCCCAGTTTCTGAGAACTCCGCCACACGAAAAGCATTGGGTTCGGTCCATGTCACCCAAATAAAAAAATCCAGTTTTCGCCAAGGATGCCGGAGAGACATTCGACTGCCTGATGTTCCAACGGACAAAAGAAGCAAGCCTAGACACAAAATTGTAGACGGTTGTGGAATGTAGATTGTAGAGTCACATTCAATGTTTGTTAACTCTAACGTCATGAAACCGATTTCTCATTCCTATGGTTCAGAGTAACTGGGGTACCCTATTAGCACAAGGCCTAATAGCATGACGGAAACAAATTTGCCCATCAAATTTCCAACAGAAAGCAAACATTACTCATGCCGTACGTACAATACAATAGAAATTTCCTGCAGAATTCCTATTTGATGATCCCAGAATCACAACATTTTGGTACAGTACGGGGGAAAAGAGCATATTGTGACTATGGAATAAGACATGATAATAAATTATATACAATACGGACTTAGAAAAAAATGATCATTCAATCCAAACCCGCACTGGTATGCTATGCAAATTATATCATGAATCGAAAAGTAGTTTTTAGTCCAAAGATTATACTCCGAGGAGGAATTCATTTCGTAAACTCTACTGAGAGTAACGAGGCATACACATACCATGACTGTTACGGCTTACATCGACAAAATGCCACATGGGCGTTAGCGATTGCGAGTTTCTTTTACATTACTAATACCATGACGGTTCTCCATTGCACAAACATGACGTAAAAGGAAACGGAGATCACAATTGATTCAAATGGAAAGTGAACCCTTTTATAGCAGTACCAAACATGGTCGAGAAGCGTTGATTTAGCATATCCAGACAAAATAACTAGACCAGGGTGAGGTTATTGAATCATACATCGTCACTCTCCAATATACATCCGAAACAAATTATTGGTATCGAACCAGGAAGTGATAAAAGTATAATGACCTGTCTAATTCTCGAT
>ATSW01019848.1:0-25314 GCA_000444245.1 Botryllus schlosseri
TCTCTAACCAAGCTAGTCCGTTTGCCTGTCTTTTCATGTAACAGGGTTGAAAAATTGAACGGTGTCTGTAAAGGCAAACGAAACTCAAGAACGCGCGGCAGTTGCGGCGATGTCACGAGGGGATAGCTTGCAGTAAACAGGATTTATAGATCTTAAATTCAACTGAACCCAGAAACGGATTCGGGATAAAATCAAAGTACAAATCTTTCGCCAGAAACGGCAACATGAAAAACTCCCGAGATCAAATGATCATTTGGTGTGTCCTACATGTCAAAACATAGCCTAGTAGGCCATCGTAAAATAATAATAAAAAACAGATGGAAATAAGTATTGCATCATACTTCGCACCAATACCGCATCCGGTCGGCAAACACAAACAAGCAAGCATACAAGCGCCTGGCCAACAACGGTCAGCACATAAGAGTCTGTCTGGTCATGTATATTAATACACGCAGACGTGGCCAGTAACGAAGTACTTTTCTGTGTACTCAAGTAGGTTTTACTGAACTTCGTATGATTTCAGATTAATTCCCACTTCTACCTAATACTTTTCAGTTTCTCAGGCAAAACTAGGCCTAGAATACTCGCTTTATAACTTACTTTGAAATGGCTACTTCTACTCGCACTCTAGTAGAAATTCAGGACGTTACTTCTACTTTAACTAGAGTACAAACTGTGGCTACTCTGATCACCGTTTCATTCATGTATTTCATGTTTGTACTCATCCTTAGTTGTTCAATGGTTACACACTTATAAAATGAACTGTATCATGTGGTAAACGGCATAATCCGCGACAACATTACAACATATTATAAGATTAGCTCGATTCCGGTATAGACCCGCATTTGCGCCGCACAATTCATCTGGATACGACACGGGCGATGAGACATAGGATTCGTACAGTAAGAGCATATATTTAAAAACGAGTCCGCCTATATCCGTTTTGTTTTCACGCTACCGTTACCCCCGTACCCCGCGTCACAGATCGCCAAGGAATTCGGATAATCCCGTCCGTTTTAGAAAATTGCTTTTCGTCACGCTGTAGACACCTTAAGCCGGATTCCCGATTCCTGAGCTACCGTGGATCTGAGGTTATTCGGAAAGCGGGGAGCGGGCGATAGAACACATAAGAACACAACTATTATTGCCATCCAATCACCCGTGACACACCCAACTCCGCGAACAACAATTATTTCACCTCCGATATCCGTCACAGGACAATGCCGCGCATGTGTGGTCATTATTCGCAACCCCCGTAAGCGCCGCGGACTAGATAAATATATATATCGCGTAAAAGCGTGCGCCGCGTTCATACACCCCGCAAAAGTTGACTACAATCAGCGGGCAACCGAAATGCGATTTAATCCGATTAGTTAGACAGCGCAGAAACAAATGGTTAGTAACGGGCGATCAATATCAGCTGCCTGTTTGTTGACGCGGTTGCGCAAAATGACGGCCCGTGTCACAACACGAGCCATAACATTACGTTGTCACACAAGTCACAGCCAGACACGCGGCGATCATTGCATCAATGTAATCGATTGCGATTAGAATGACGATTGAAAGTCACGATTACGATTACTCACGGCAAAATCGCGCAGTGGACGATCACGATTGCATGGAAATGTATTCACGATTACAATCTTTCTTGAGCCTGAGAGCATCAAACACATATTCGAATACAATAATATTAGAATGTTTGAGATGAGACTGCATGAGAGAATGAATTTTTCAATTTTGGCGACGTCATACTATGTACGTTTGATAACTTTATCGCCGACGATTTGTGGCCCCCACAAATTTTCGTTCCAGCTACAACACATACTATAACATGATACAAGCGCGTGATTGACAGCAGATCAAAATTTTGAGAAAGTAATGACGAGATAACGATTACTGCCCGCTCCAAGTAGGATCCTAGCGGAATAACAGAAAATGAGCACGAAATTCTGTCATAACGAATAATTCTTCTGGTCAGAAGTGGCAACGTAATCATCGGCACTATTCACGCAGAAGTAGAAAGAACGCCGTGAATTTCTACTCGATTACAAGTACAAGTGTACCGATTTCCAAAACTACTCGAAGGAGATGTGGAAATGTAAGGTCTGAAAACCAGGCTTACTCAAGTTTAAAAATGTTTTGGTCGAGGCGTCGCATACTCTACATATCGGAGGGCGCTTCTTTCAACATCACAATATGTATATCTGTGGCTTACGCAAAATTACTAACGAGACAACAAATATGGTGAAATCTTTGAAAGTATATTGAATTACCGTGATGCAGGTCTATTGTAGGCGTTTTAGGACCATTTGACTAATAACGTAATTTTGGGTAACAAATTGACCAAGTATAAGTAGAAGCTTAAAAACATGACCACATAGGTAAGTAGCGTTAAGTAGTTGAAATGTACTGGAGTACTACGAAAAAGTAGAATTACTTCGTTACTAACCAACATTACTGACCACTTCTGCTTCTGGTAACGTGTCACACGTGGGGTTGCATTTAAAACAAATGGTTGTCTAGAACACTTTGATTGAAACATGTTTTAAACGCTATTTAAACAGAAGCCTTTTGAAAAAAATTGTGTATTTTGAAGTTGTAAAATTATGCCATAATTGTTACGTTCTAAAAACATGTTGTATGTATGAACCTACGGACAATTTCCAACCGATATAGCCGACGTATACGATATGGGATCGTCGGAACCCTCAAAATAGTCGGATCAACAGCTATATTTTCAATTGTCAATTTCAATCCACTATGACGTTACAATCAAATATTCGTGACGCCATGGCTTAAAAAATATGTCGTAAACAAGGACCTTGTTATAAACATGTTTTTTTTAAATGCAGCCCAATCACACGAAATCCTACAATCCACATTATGCGGACATTGCGAGAATCGAGCATAGCTAATACTTCTGATGTAATAATGAATGAGGTTGAGCATGGAGGTTCACAAATCCGACATTTCTAACGTCAATAACTTGATAAGCCGGAGTATTCTTTGTTCAGTTTATGACACACAGAAATTCAGTAATGATAATCTTACAAAGCAATCGATTTTATGCAACACAATCTACTACGATACAAGCTATCATGGTTACCCTCGCAACACAGTACTCACCGTCATCGCGACGTCGGATGCATGTGTTTCACATTTTATAACCCGAAACTCAATAAGAGCGGTCTCCTCTCGATACTGGTACACGCGTGCAATAACGGAATCGTGATGCGCATTCTGCGCAGCATTTACAGAAGATAAGCCGCTTGTTTCAAGCTAAAAACCGTCCGGCCATTCTCGGTTGCTTAGCGTTTCGACGATAATCTGCCTCAATCCCGTGTATCGGGACGCATTTCTGCGCGTAGTCGCAAATATTCGCACCTGCGCCGACGCGCTCGAAAACCGCACGGTGAGTCGTGATGCGGGCCGATTTAGTAGAACCTTAACCGATCGACTCATATTCAATCGGGTATTTACCGAGAAATTTGTTTTGTTCTATATATCTATATCTATAAGAAAGTTGTTGTAATTGTAACAGTTGACACACAATGCGTCTTTACAAAGAGCCAGACAATTTTGAATGCTTGAGTCTAAGCCAGTGGTTCCCAACGTGGAAGAAGTACTCTGACTACCCAAGTAGAAGGACTCTGACTTGAATGGACGTCACGGAGCATGATTTGCGTGGGTGCGCATGCGCATTGCGCAACCATTTGTCAATATGTAGATTCGCCGACCATCTCACCACAACCAAAAGCGAGACAAATGAAAACGAAACCTTCTTCCGGGCCACATGAGAGATCGAGAGAAGAGAAATTTCGAACGCAAATTCACATCGGCTTATGGAAAGCATCAATCTCGCCACGCAATTCATGTCAAGGGACCCGTGATGGATATACCGCCCTCTAATTCTATTTCTGCATGCGTTGCGTATACATGATCGGTCGCAGCGCAGTGGCAACGGCCCCCGCGCGCGCACATTGACACTTCATTGTCGGTCGCAGTGGTATTATCGCCATCAACGGCCGATGATTTATGCAATGAATATTTCAGCGCGGCGACGCGGCCTCTTTGGCTTCACTTTTTATCTCATACATCACATTTAGTCATCGCGGCCCAATCTGAGGACTCGATCTACCTGCTATTTCGCTTGAAAGCAAAGTGAATAATTCATAAGAGAAATGTCATGCTTGCCGCCCAACTGGAAGACGCGGAGAATGCATACGCGCCGAAATATCCTAATTCTAGAGCACGCATGCCAATTCCGATATAAAACTGTATTTTATAGCATCAACCATTACATTCAAACAAATTAATGCCATAAAGTTCTACTAAATTACAAGCAGTAGTAACAGACATGAGACATGCTAAAACTACTTCAAGTAGAAACATAAAATCAAAGGTCCTAAAAGTACTCTAGGAATTGGTTTTGTTTTGAAAAGTAAATTTGGTAACTTTGAGCAGTCAATCGGGGTTGCGTACTTGCAAAATTACAGCGGTCATCTTCGCGACCAACGCAAAACGGCCAATGACACTTGAAATAAGTGCGATTTTGACCCGGTGTATATGAAAATTTCACTCCCCAAAGTGACGCAAACCAGTCCAAAACGACTTCCTATACTCTAGCAAAGCCAAAGTGGAACATGTAAGCAGCTTTGTGTCAAACACTGATGTGTGTGGAAGTAGAATTACTCCGAAAATTTATCCAGTCGAGTAAGTAGTGAAAATACTCCTTCTTCAAAGTTGAAGTATACTTCGTGACCGACTATATAAGTGGTCTGCGCAACAGCGCAAGATTCAAGCGAGATATACCCCGCGATGCCACACTGCTCTAAGGGTATCGAATCGTAGAAGGCAGACGCAATACATTCAGTATCGGTGCAGCGCATCGCGGGAATGAATTGACCATACTTCCGATGTTTATTTTGAGTTTGCATAAATCATGAGAGGAAGAGGACACACACCGTGACACACGGTTTTATTATTCTCATTAATTGCACGGCCAAACGAACGATACTTCATTTCGGCGCTGTATAGTAAAAAGTTCTAACAGTTTCGCCTGAGAACATTTGGCAATACTCGTTTTGTCACGAATTATCGTATCAGCAAGGTATCCAAATTTTCATTTGGGAGCACATCTCATCCGCGTCAGCGGTGTCTTACAAAAGCCTAGAGGTGGGCCGTGCTATAAGTCGGCAGTTACGGAAAATATGAAGAATATCGGCCTGGTGTAAATGACCATAGCAGTCGACAAACACCATGAATACCCCAAAACAAACAAACAAACAATTTGGGAGCACACGGTTAGGTATCGTGTCGATTCCATGCGTATCACTCTATCACATGATCTCTCATAGAAGCGGTACTTATTTCAAGTTTATTGGCGCTTCGCAACTCTGCAGCATTGCCACACCATATTCGGGCATCACCATAATGGTACTCCTCCACCACAGAACTGCTGGCAAGGCAACACTATCATCTCCCTATGTGTTTAGTCTGCAGCTATCGAAGAGGGTTTTTGCGCAGCTGGATTTGGTCAGCTGTCTTACTTGGACAATGGACATATGTAATTATCATCCCTTTTAATACAAGGCTGAACAATTGAACATACTTGAGTCATTACCAAATTAGGTGTTGATTTGCATTTGGATTTGAATATGTTGTAAGTACATCTGTTAATACGCAAATTAGTGGTGACACACGCATTGTCTCGAAGCGCGATATTTATTGTAACGTATCGGTGACTTGCAGCGGCAGGTAAACGCGGTCGAAATAACGAATTTTCGCATCACCCTAAACAAACTGGCGACACCGCCGCTAACTCTCACGCGCGCTCCACTTCCGTAAGGTTTCCAAACGCACTTGACACGCGACATGTAGATGGCACTCGACACCAAGTGCGTCATTTGATTCGAATCCGTAAACTACACATTGTGTCCGGCCACAAAGGGTAAGCGAGATGAGATTAGCGCCACTCACGTGACTCTCCGGTTAATCCCGAACGATGTGGGGCTTTCAGTGCTATGAAACCAGGTTGTAAGATAGAGGTATCTCGGCGTTGCGAGTCCATAGTATTGTAGGCCGGGGGTGTGACTGCGAATACTCGAAGCGGTCTTCAAACCGAGTCGAGAGCCTTTCCTAGTACGCCTCTCAAATCCCCTCAGGCGACGACGCGTAAACTGACATTGCGCGAGCGCTGTACCAATATCTCTTTCACAAACAGTACAAATGATGATGTGACACGTGCGACCGCCAACGTAGGCTTATCTGTACTATCCGAAAAAATCTGTCGATTTCGTGAAATACATGTGAGAATAAGAAGAGTTGGTGATACCGAGATTGCGGGCATAAAACGGCGATGTGCCGCAAAGGCATGCCATGTATAAATAGAACCTAGTGATCATGATTTGAACATTGATTGAAAGACTACTCCAAGTCGTTTTGACACCTTCCTGTCTTTTCATTTTATCGCAATCTTGAATCGTTTTGAAAAACGAACTTAATAATAAAAGGAACCAGAGCCCAATCCAGGCCCGATAGCGAATCGGGCGCAACGTGGTGAAGGCGAAATAATTTACAGGTGGGCGAATCGCGAATTGGCAAACTCATGGTTTTGAGATAAGCAATATCGAAAAACGTATGAACAATTGAACATGTCCCATATTGTCCTACGATTGCAGACACTATACCATTTCCAAGCTAGCACCAGCTTCAGAATGGTTCGTCTATAAGTGAACTAGTCACAGTAAGTGAGTATCGCCATGGTAAGTGTGACCAATTGGCCATGGCCACACATTGAACACACGCCCAGTTACATCTAGCACTATTTGAACCCAATGTATGCCGTGTTGTTGATTATGTATCGGCATAATACCTGCGACTCTGACCGCGTAGTTCACAAGCTGAGATCTATGGACCATTACATGATACATGCAACATATCGTGATCGAGATTAAAGTCCAGAACTATTTGCCTAATAAACAGAGGTGATCAAAGCAGCCATCGTTGGCACTCAAGTAGATCTAGAAGGAGCGTCGCAAATTTATGCTCAAGTTGATTTCCAAGTAAGCAAGTACGTATTTTAGACCTATCAAACTGAAAACTGTAAAATAGAGGTGTAAGTAGCCGAAAAACACAATCACCCGAGCGAGTAAAGGAAGTAGGCAAAACAAGCTTGAGGTCGCCGAAAAGTATGAGTACTTCGTTACTGACCACCCCTGATTCCATAACAAAATGTCACGATGCCAGTTAAGAAGTTATGAATCCCAAAACTGCTGCGATCGATGTGATCGATGTGGGAAGGAAGAGGAGTATCTCGTTTTAGGAAGAACATCCCACGGTAGGCCTAAGACTTCATCTTCAATGTAATTTACACGTAATCTTATTGTGTATTTTGTATTGGTGTGATAATTTGCACTATCAAATCACTACTCATCACGCTATTAACCCTGCACTTATCGTGAAGTAGGCTACATGTAACAAAAGACAAATTGATGTAAAATCGAATCGCCACTACAAACAATCATCAAATAAGGTGTTTATGATAAGTATACGATTGCGGAGTCAACGGTAGCATAGTTGAAGTTCATTACCGGGAGCCGTTCCCCAAACGTTGAAACTGAATTACAAGAATTCAGCGTGACGATAATTTCCTTGTTTCAATATATCGACCTTTCCGTGGCATCTGCCTTATACGATCTCCATTGCACGGCCGTGTACACATTATCCAATCGCAATGTATGCTCACGTCAAAAATCATGGTATTTACGTGCCCAACTGCTCATCTCACGACGAAACTTGAAAGCGAGTGTGTACGGCATGTTTCGTGTATTTTGTTAATAGTGATTAATAAACGGGTGCAATATGCGAGATGAGATGAGTAAGGATTGTCTTGGAGTGATCAATGTACTTTTGATATCCTCGAGACGCCACGAAATTCCCCGCGTTGCGAGCGATTAAATAAAACCGCCCCGCGCTCGCATCGCGTCGAGCGCCGGGCCGGGTCGAAAGTGCAGGCACGAAGAGCAATAAAATCTGTATTTATCAAGCGGGACAGAATTTACTAATGGACAAATCTCGTATAAGGTGGGATCGCCTCCTTCGCTGTGCGCTTTGATTGTTTTAACGCAATATAATGAGTAATGTACTCCTACAATAATTTATCACGACCGATCGACTTCAAACGGGCCGGCGGCGTTTGTACGCGAGGTCGGCGTGTGGACATACGGTTTGCGCGGTTGCGATAAGAAAGCGCGAGAGATGATAGCTTGGCGACAAGTATCTCAGCGCTTCAATCCTTATTCATGGGATGCTTGACATTGTCTTAATCTCATAAGCTTACCTGCGAATACGGTCAGTAACGAATTACTTCTACTTTGTCGGATGACTCAAGTAGATATAGCTTTCTTGCACTACTTACTCAAGTACGGATATATTTCAGACCAGAGGTCTAAAAAACGCGGCCCGCAAGAACATTTTGTACGGACCGCCCCATCTCTTTTTCATATTTACAAACTACTCCAAAAACCTGAAACTACTCTCATCAAACTTTACTATCACATCATTTTCAAACGCTACCATGCATTTCCTCCCGCCAAGTAAGGCATACTTCTAAATACATTGAATATTGCTATTAATGCTGCGGCCCGCGGCGTCATTAAATACTAGGATATTGGCCGGCGACCAAATTTGAGTTTGAGACCAGTGTTTTAGACAGGGTACTTCCACTTCACAGTTTTGTATACACAGCTACTCACTATTTGAACGTTGGATTTCGAAAAGGATAAAATATTTTGCTATGTATTTGTATAACTTGTATGAGTGAAAATGGTACAAAAACTGGATGAAATATCCCGTGTACCACGGTAACTGAATATATTTTCGAAAAGTGTACCTATTTCTAGTGTCACTATCGTCATTCTACGTTAGTTGCGAAGATTAACCCAGCAAAGCAAGCGATCCTTTGACCAAATCTACTTTGAAACTACTTGAATACTCTTTTGACTGTCTACTTCGACTTCAAGTATAGCTTAATGGCATGTCTTGAAAATCGAGTAGTAATTTCCAACGTCACTTCTACTACCTTGGTACCAACCCTGACCACTTTCAGCACCTCTGAGGGGTCAGTCTCGGCGGGAAGCGCGACGTAATAGCTGCTTTTACGTCACAGCGTAACCTTCAAATTACATCAGTGTCGCAATGTTTTGACCCGGCCAGTGGAAAGTGACAGTGGGATGCGTATGTCTTTTATTGGAAATGCGGAATAATCAACATCAATACAAGGCCATACGTGACATACGTCAGTTCAAGTACGAAATGACTCAGGCTCTTGGCTTAAATACAGCATTTCATGAACAACATGGACGCCAAATTTTATAAAAGCCTGTAAGCAGTTTCATATCGAGAATGCGCTACCGCGCAGCGTAGCGCACGAGTGCGCCGTACAGTCGCAGCAAAACTGGACTGGCGATCAGAAACAATGTAGCTATCGATGCGTAAAAGGGTATGATTGTTACGTGACGACAACAAAACAAGAGCGTTGAAACGAAGTCGCGGGACAGTTATTATCAAAATCGAGAAGACTAGAAAACGGAGCGTATCAAACATAATAGAAGTTGAAAAAATAAACAACGGCTTGACTCACTTAACAATATTTAACAGTCAGATATCGGATTTAAGTTAGGAAGACGTAAAATCATGACCGATCGTCCTTGCGATCTTGTTTCGGTAGCCAGGAGGCATTTGTCCATACCTGCATTAGGTATTCCTACTGTGGATAACTGCGCTGCCTGAACACATAGTAACTAAAGATTCTATATTCTAAACATGAGAATTTTCAAACTAAAACAATGCCAATACGCTGAACATTCAATATGCATGCGGTAAGGGCACCTGCATGTAATATGTTGGGATGATTATCTGTTCAAGATTTGACGATAAATAATCAGACATTTACACAAAGATCAGCGATCATGCCATGATTTCTGCTTATCGGGCAACCGGTGTCGACGTTGACAGATAGTTAGATAATTGCAAAGGCACATACTACAATACCTAGATATTATAGCATCAATTACATCGGACGTTTCAGAAAGTGTCTATAGGCTTCCAGGAACATTAGATCATACGGAATTTAAAAGAGGCATTTTCAAATGATGCATGAATTGTGATCGTTTTGATACCGTTGCGATTATGATCTTCGCGTCATAAAACCCGCCGGACCGTTCGTGTGGTATCATATCAGCTTCGATGGTACCAATGCAGCGTGATTTATACCAGAAAATTAACATTCTTAAATGCTGAGTAAAAAGGACGTAGACCTGTTTTTACAGTGGATATTACGATTCTGACCCCAAACACCATATTTGTACAGCATTTTCGACGGAAAACCGATAAGTAATTACGTACGATCTGAATCAGAGCCGATACAGAGTACAGCAATATTCCTGCTAAATTGAGCCTAATAGCTGCGTATCTCTAATGGTTCAACATGATTATCGAGTCCAGGTGGGTATTCCGGTGTATTTTCACGATTAGAAGTTGCTGATCACGGATATGACGTCACAATAATTTAGGCGTTCGCTTTCAGGCCGAGAGACCTTAGCATCGGTTCTTAGGTCATGTCAGAGACTTCCTTGTAACATTTTCCATCTAGCATGTCCCTGCTTAGTGTCAACAATAAGTGGTAAACTAGGCTTGATGAAGACGGATTTACTTATTCGGATTCATATTGTATGACACCGCTTTAGTCTCCCGAACACGGAAAAGGCTACATACGTTCCAACCTATTGTAATATCATCTACCATAATGTTACAAAAGTATAGTTAAAAAGTACCAACCACAACTAATAACTCGAACACAAGTGCCCTATTCTGCAAGGTGCAACACCAATCGTTTTCGGTCACAAGATTTAAGGTTTAGCTACCTCCTCGCCGAGTGTGCCTTACGAAAGCTTAAAGCGAAATTGGAAAGTGTTCAAAGTAGCTAGATCAGGAACAGGAGCAAGGGTATGGAACCTGGCGTAAAATGACCACAGATATCATGACACTGTCAATCGACAACAGTAACCCCAAAAAACTAATCATAGCGCAGGAAAAGAGTACGTTGATCACTTCGCAACTTCATGGCGCAATCCATGACAACACTGCTTGAAAATCTGGTGGTATATGATAGAAACCACCAACCACGATCAAATTTCATCAAAGATCAAATCATTGTAATTCAGAGGGAATTGATCCCGAATCAAACATAATCACGGTTGGTGAATTCCACTTCCACCTATACACGGATATATGACCAAAACTTTTCGCACGGATGCAATAAAAGCTTACTTGGTCGGCAGCGGAAGTCACTTGATCAAGACCCTCGATCGTTTTCAACGACGTGTCCCGTTCGTCCATTACCAAATCCACGGGCATTTTCCCTTTCAGGCAGTTAATATACCGGCGCGTGAAATTCGCGCACAACTCGTGAACCTGAAACGCATAAAGTTCGAGAAATAACGGATGACTTTGCGATCGCGATTCGGTAAACCTACTTTTTCTAGCTCCAGCAGATGAAACCTGAGAACTTGAATGGACAATATCATCTGCAAAAAGGGCGAGAAATAATACGATTTGTGTCATTCTGTTCTTTCTCAATATTAAGAAAAACCAGGGAGATATCAGACGTCCGGCACGGTTTACAGTAGCAATATAGTACATTCAGTGTAGTAAGGAGGGTGCCCTGTCCACTAAGTAAGAAAAACATTAAATTAATCAGCCACAACAAGAACAAACAAGACTATAAAAATAGAATAATAAGAAATATCCATTCATGTCTGTGAAAGTGGTAAGAGAAATCAATATGTTGGATACGGAATCTGGAAAACACATGCTGGCATTTATTACTTTTAGCCCAGCCATGTATACACGATGGTACCTTGCCTTGTCAAAAATGGATTGAATGGGCATAGTCAGGCCCAACACCCTAGTGAGAAGTTTATTCAACAAAGACGCGACAAAATGTCATAAAATATAACAGAGATGGAACAAATTATAAGGCTCGAATGAGACCATCGATGGAGCTCAATTGGAAGTAATGTATCCCTACGTTATGCCAAAAATTCGGTCAGGGTCCGGAAGGAGTCGGCTGCTTTGAAAAAGTACATTTGGAATTATGACCCACCGTCCAGTATTTCAAATTGTTACTATTCTGAGACAATAATATAGGAGTATTAATTATTTTTACTATTCTGCCACCATAAACACAATAATTAGTATTGTGGATAACATTTGCGAATAATTTAATAACACCAAGCGCCCAACTAAGAAATTACCATTATGTCCGAATTCTGAAGCAAAATCTTTGCAGTTCAGATTTGACTGCACGTATACAGCACAGTCGTATGAACAAATGAAGATACGATTGTCGTTTCGTAGTGAAGCGAACGTATTCGCATATCGTGCTTTAGTTCAAATGTTGATTCCATTGGCATGGCCGGCCAAAAACGTCATACTTTGGCGAGAGTTAAAATGCGTCTCTCATTTTATCGACGGAAGTTGTGTTGTGATGAAAGCGACGGCTACTACGATGCCAAAACACAACGGTGACTCAACCCCAATTATCATCGGCAAAGCGCCCGGGAGTTTGAGTTGCACAGTTACGCCTTGTCGGTGGTCTCGGGCTACTCGTCCTTAAGACAAAGGATCGAATCTTATCCGCGACTATACCTAAAATAACGCCAGTATCGATGTAAATCTGTATACTCAAGAGGTATGCACGCGTTATGTTTCCAGTAAGCCGACGGTGTTTGTAGATAATTGCCACGAATCAGTTGTTCTGAATCCCATGAACGTGTGTGATTAAAATAAATCATCTCCCCGCTATTTCAAGCTGATTGCTCAACCCCGAATTATTGTCAGCGTAGCCTCGCTCGATCATAATATCGCTTATCAATCTTATGCATAGCGTCACAGTTTTGGCAATCGGCGCTTCAAACGGCGCGATTCCGAGAACGATTTTGACGTCAGTATTCGTTGTAGCTATGATATTGTTTGAAAACGACAATTCTCGAAAACTGGAGAATCGGGGCCTGGGCCCATGATAACTTACGAAGTCATCGTACAGGCCCCGGTACAATATTTGTGCGCTGTACGAAACACCAGCGGAATAAATATCAATTTAAGGTTCGAGCTACGAAAATTGTGTTTCATTTGACGTTTAGCTGAACTATAATATCGCACCAATTGCGCCTTGTTATTAATGCCCGTCCACTACCTAGCTACGCCGGTAAATTATCTCATAGTATACCATACCGCACGTTCCGACATGTACTTTGCCCGATTCCGTTGCCCGAACACCAGAGCATTCTCAATTACGAGCCAATACCCGTTAGCCGGTGGTGCCGGTGGAGATTTTATCGGGCGAAATTACATTGGTATACAAAACATGGCATTATCGAATTGGTGACGGATAGCACTATAGTAATAAACAAACACTGCAAAGCACCAAATATATTTAGGCAATAGAAAAAATGCGTTTCTTATATAACGTTTCGAAGAAGGACTGAACAATACTGCCCTGAAGTTAACTTGTATTTGGAAGCATAATCATGGCACACTCCGCATCTCAGTTGGTTATCGTACTCGAATATTTAGTTCAAGTGATTATTTAAATCGGGGGTGTGCGTTTGTGCAACCTTTGTGACAAGAGGGCCAGATATCAATAAAATTCCACGACTACACATTAAAATTATTAATGCTTGAAAGTGCAAACATTTGTTTACGTTATTGAATTGATTTTGTTTGAAATGTTAATATAAAAAGTCACCATATGCATATCTTTGTCCCCTTTCTCGGCTCATTTAAGATTGGATTATACGAACCAGATTATAAGCTAAATTATACATATTTCGCGGAACGGACAATTTTTGTCTGCGGGTCGCATTTGGCCTGTGCAAGTACGATAAACCTACTTGAGTACTCCGTAAATGCAGAAGTAGGCTAGTTCGTTAATGACCGCCTGCGATCTAAATCGTCCGCTAAAAGTTACGCAAAAATTTACCATTTCATACAGAATCACCGCCATACTGTCAATTGTAGTTAATAGTCCAATGGTCGCCCATAAATTCTCGGATTTATCATCGCGCACGCCACTTTGTCACCGGCTGTCAGTCAGCGTGATGAGTTATGCTTTCGCGCGTGATTCAGCATTAGTACTGTCGCGCGAATACAATCGTGAAAATTCTCACGGATGACAAATTGTAGCTAGACGATCCCGACATTAATTGGTTAATGATTGTGACAATTTCCCAACATCGTCGCAGACTGCGACGCACCGGGAACGTAAGAAAAAGTCCCGTATAAGCATAAAGTGATAGCGCACTCAGCGTCGGTTAATTCGTTTCAGGCTGTGCAAATTGGTTGAAGGTTATAATGTCACGTCACGTTAAAACTAGCGACATCGCTTATGGTATAAATCCACCGTCACCAGCGTTGCGTATCAATCCCTAATACTAAAAATGAAATAAATCTCGGTACTGTACCTTACAAGTGACAACAACAGTGTTTTCAATAGTTGCGTTAAAAATATATTGTTCCTCATTAAGCCATTGCGGTCAAACGACACGGGCAAAATCAGTAGCACCATAACGTAGCTTTAAATTACGGCACAACGAACGTAATCACGTGACTGTGATCGTTTTTCTCGACTCATTTCTTGGGAAATGATTAGACATCCAGTATTTAAAACGACGAGGCAATGTCAACTGCTTAGTAATGGTACGATAACATCGTAGGCCCCGACCCAGTGTCAAATCCCTTTGTGGACACCGACATCCATTTCAAAGGCCATGAAAGCACACCTCACAGGCTAACACTGGACTAATTAACGAACTCTGGTAAGGTCAGGGATCGTTGATGACCACATATGTGAGCTGCACGCGCCTTCTAACCAGAGATGGAGATGGAGCCTGAACCAGGCCAGCTTCCGCCCGAAAACTATAATACATTGTCATTGATCGGTGGAACCCGGTTCTGGTCCGAACCCTAAAAACCCGACCCAATTTACACCTCTAACTCTAACTATACAGTAGAGGTTTCCTGAACAGTGGCTTATAGGAATTAACATTCGTTTCGCAAGCGTGAAAAATACCATAAGCCAGATTCAAGACATTCCGACCACATTCGCCAACGGATCAGAGATACGCATCTGATATTGTCGCACAAATTCGCGCGATTACGCGGGTTATTTATGAGGACAGTGTTACATTTCCTTAATGAGATATCCGATCTGAAAATGATCTATCGATAACAAAGATACGCATTTTACGCGAGTAAATGGCAGCAAAGCCTGTATAACGACACCGGTGTCGGTTAAAGGATAAAATTAGGATTTTACAGTATTCAACGGTGCGCTGCTAACGGCATGAAGAACCCACAGCCGGGGGTCAGGTGTATTGTTCTCGTGCGAATTTACAGTCGTCATGCTTACATCATGACATAATTGATGCCATCGGCGATTCGACGAGGTTACTTCAAAGCGATTGGGTGGTTTTTATCCATCTTTGATCGGTGGTTTTATTTAAAATCGATATTATTCGCCTAATTTCCAATGCAGTAGCGCGACCAGTCATCGGGATTGCCGTCAAAAATCGAGCTTACCGACCGAGCCATGATTAACATACGAAAAACTTCTGATATACTTGATAACAAGATAGGCTTCATGCATAAACAGACGTAATCAAGGTGAGTACCATCTCTCCACATATGCAAAACATTTACAAAGAGTCGCATATTGTATCCGTACCGGTACTTCAACTTAAAAGTCCTAGGCAAGGGTATACATAGAGTTAAGGCGAAGAGTAGATGCGTAATATCAAGGTTTCATTCAAGCAGACAGCTTTGTAGGAACTACACAGAGGTGATCAACGTGGTACTCAATTAGAAGTAGAAGTAAAAATAGCATCCTAAATTTCTAGTTAAGTATGCATCGCACACAAAATTATATGCAGTATAGCACAACGGGACGGATGAAGATGAACAGAATCTTACCAACTTATCAACTTCGTCATTCGGATCTAGCGATATCAGTCTTTTCTCTGTTTCAAGCTGAAATGAAAATAGGTGGATCAGAATTACGCGGGGAAATACAGCAAAATGCACCCTCTGTCGCGTTTCAAAGTTGCTTTCAACAGCGCATCATTCGACACGGCTTAATCGAATGGCACTACACGCATGTTTCACATAATTCCGCACCCGACACAGTTTAATTCAATAGGGAGTAGGGATAGTAGCGGATCACGATTTTCTCGCGTTCACATAATCTCCACCGTACCCGTATCGGACACGATTTCGAAGTGTAACGAATCAAGATATTTTAAAGTAACGTATCCAGGCCGTCTCTACTCAGCAACTTACGAGATGAGCTAATGCAATCCGAATTACAAGGATTGTAAATTGTAATGCCATGTGCCGACTACACCTCGCGTCACATTAGCTTGGTCGCAACGGGATAACTAGACTTGATTTTACGGCACGTTCTGCAATTTGCCGGAGGTGAAGTAAGATTGGGTGGTGGCGAATATAGAACGTCTCTCGTCGCGGTGACCTTCGCTTCACCCTTCGTCATAGTTAGCAGAGTGGAATCGCTTTCCGTATTAGTGACACAATAAAATGGAGCGAAGCGATCCTTGCAGCTGGGATTAAGTTAAGAGATTAACGACCCGGCTACAATTATCGTCAGTTAGTAATGCTACAGCAAGGCAGTTGGAAATTTAATGAATCGCGGGTGATTAACGTACAGCGGCCGCGAATGCGATTCCGTAATTGACATTTGTCAATGTCATTGTGTCAAAGGGCGCTTGTACAAAGACTAGTAATGAACAGGATATTATCCGCCCACGACATGACAAGCGATATCGCATTTATATTTGCCTGCTAACACAATATGCACTTGTCCAAAATGGCGATTAACACTCGGTCGCGAGAGCTATAATACCCAAATGTCAAGCAGTACTTTGAAGGCAGAATAAATAATCTACACTCTGGGGTTCAATTGAGCTCCTAAATCGCATGATTACAAATATACCAGGTTGACCAAAAATACCGAATTATATATACATATGTATAGCTCAATCCCATCTCCTCCATGCAGGTCAAAACCATAGTTCACACTATAAAATTGTATCTATGCCTTTCGTTCACTATAGCAGAGCAAATTATCAAAGACTTGACTGATATTTTAGGAGAGCGCACCACTATCACGGACTCAAATTCCACTGAACATATCTGTAATGATCGCGTTACTCCCGCGAGCGATATTTAACGTCACCCACCCCCAAAAAGTCGATTATAGGTCGGTCCCAGCATCCCGGCATAAATTGGACACAGATACTAGTCATAAAAATCAAAATTAAAAGCCCAGACAACAGCAAATGAGTATGTCATATTTTCCAACATTGTTGAATTATGCACAGGAAAGTGTCAGTGATATGGCATGGATATGTCCCACCAAAATAGTTTAGAGAAATTCTGGTATAGACACTTTCCTGTGCATAATTCAACAATGTTGGAAAATATGACATACTCATTTGCTGTTGTCTGGGCTTTTAATTTTGATTTTTATGACTAGTATCTGTGTCCAATTTATGCCGGTGATATGATATCACCGGTGATCAACTTTCTGATGAGCAGGAGTCTCTACGGCGAACGATAATTGAAAACTCACTTGCTTAGCGAAGTGGGCGATATCATCGTTGAACGAATCAGATGAGCAGACATCGGTATTGGAGAATTCGGAGTCGTAGGGCGTGCACGTCGCTAGTTCGCATTTTTCAAAAACAGTTGCTAGTAGAGGATATAATGGATGCCTGGAAATGCAACCATTATAAAACTACTGCCCGAGTTGACATGCGTGAGATATAACGACCATCATAGCGCGTGGGACGTACAGTCAAATGTTAATCATGGAAGGTATAACAATCGAAAGAAATGGAAAAACCGCAACAGTTTAATGAAACGACACCTAAGTAGCATATAATCGAGGATGTAATTTATTATTTTCTGTAAACATCCACCAACTAGGCACCAAAGGGGGATTGTTACCTACAATCGCTACTTGTCCCATTTAACCAGGGTAATAATAATCACTTAATGAATGGTAATCCGGGTGATAAGACGACCAACATCCGTTCATTTTTGTGGCGCACCATCGTTCCATTATACAAAACAGCCGAACAGCAAGCTGACAAGGGTCAGTGTCCGAAAATCGACAACTATCACACTTATCCGACAAGAAAAAGAAACAAAATGCAAATCAAAACATATATTCTGGTCCCAAACACGGATAGCTTTAACCGAAAAATTGGGTTGTAGTATGTTACGAGAAAACAATTCAACTTGAAGGGGGCATTTCACCTGATTTCTGGTGTAGTGAACGGTTTATTCATACAGGTAGCATACAAATTATTAACTAAAAGTAAGTCATTACTCGTTACTCCACATTAAAATAGGAAGTTTACTTGCTAGCAGCGAAACTATTTATATTGACAGTGATTGTGATCTAAGTAGTAGTTCTGCATTCAAATTTGGAACATTACGGAATGACGGCTGTAACTGATTATAATAATACAATTTTCAATGTCATTTAATAAAACTTTAAACTATTATACTACTGTCAATTCAAACGAAATTTGTTTCCAGAACTGTCGCGTTCTGACTATTATTCTGCATGCGTCGAAAATTTGGCGTGGCGAAAAATGAGGATTAACGATGCCCCGATCCATGTACATTGTACACTGTACACTCTACAGCGTACAGTCCTTTCAGATATATGTTATTAAGCACGTCACTCACGTATATATACTATCTTTATCTCTTTTCAAAACTATTTGGTCTGCTTCGCTCATTCTGTCATCGCCCACCGATCCACCTGTGCTTTGTGTATTGTGAATAGGACGTGACTGGGTGTCGGACGAAAAATGCGTCAATGGTGGACCGTGATTTAGATGAGAAACCGGCGGCATTGAACGATTCAAATCGCCGCCATAAATTCCAGCGGTCCCCGAAGTGCTTCCGTTTATATCAGACATCCCACTGTAATGTCCCATCGGGTCGTCGTACTGAAATGAAACGAGCATTATACAGCTGGACATAATGGAAAGCGTTCAATAGTTTGGTTATGAATTATCAACCTAATATCAAGTGCGGATTCTGCGCGGTTACGTATTGTCATCGTGAAGTTCAAAATGGCGATTACAGCAACATTGTATCACTTGCTATGGCGCATAGGAAGTACGAATTATAAACAACATTCATCTATACTGCGACGCATGCAATCATTAATTGCTGAAAGGCGAACTTACACAAACTGTAGCAGCCATCCACGATTTGCCGAATGTATACTAATCTATATTCTATCCGGCGGGTAATCGCAGATTTTTAACGGTTATTCACTCTCCCGCTTTCACCACTCGCCAATAGTCCTCATTAGAAGAATTTCGAGCAATAAGTGTCGACGGCAAACTTGCACTGACAATCCGCAAGCGCTTATTCGTTTAATTAGACATGCGGCGATACCTCGGAACGTTGAAAACCCTGCACGTTTCCGAGTCCTTCACACTCTACAACTACAAGCTGCAAAAGTATCCTTGCATTAGCACGGATGTGTTACAATAAGCCTCGACTGTTATGATCGCGGTGTGGAGGCCGAGAATGACTCCATTTTAATCCAACTCTTGCACATTGCTAAGCGACGTCTGTCCTCGATTGACAACATCGGCGCTATTCTCTTTTTTTCTACGGACGGTAATATTTTATCCTTTTCTCGGAGCGTAGAGCTCGCTTTCCTGCGTACAGTTTCAATTCTCGCGACGAGAGCATAAAAAATCGCAATATTCGCTTGAATAACACTGCGTACTATCACTATCGCTTTATTTTCACGCATCGATTACGGTGCCGTCAGTGGCGCCGAAGCAGCGCGAGCTTTCGCTCTCCTGAACGATACTATATTTCCGCGTCTTCGCGGTGGTCAAAGTCTTTCTGCTACCACAATCCGCCGGAATAATCATAGCGTCAACGCAATTAATGCCATCGTCCAACTAGGGCCGTCTGGTGTCAACGGCTCTGAGTAAGAATAGAGGAATAATAATCTTCGGCAAACAACAGGCCAAATCAATTGTGGCAGGTGTCAGTGTTTGGGTTGTGCGAGCCTTTAGAATCTGCGAACAGAGGAAGACCCTAATTCTATTGGTATAGCGCTAGCAATTGTATTGTCTTAGATATGCTCCTCTCAATCGCTGCATAATTGATTGATGATTCTGCATGATTTCGCAGCTCGGCGGTGACTGACGACCCATCACCTAAGCGCCTTGCGGCGAGGACTCATAACCAATATACTTTTACGAAAACCACTTGCAAATTTCGACGAAGTCACTTTCAATAATGTTATAGTAAATATCAATCGCCTGAATATTGTCAACGACCAGCTTACCTTACTAGCCATGCAAAAGATTGCTTGTACGTAGCTCCTGTTTTTGTCGATTTATATCCCAATCCCGACTTATTTGAAAGTCGACTGGCCGCAAAAATGCTCTATGAGAAACGAGCAATGCGATGATATATTACAAATGAATATATTATATATACATCTAAAGACATGAAGATACATAGTAATGAGAACAACAATACCATTCGCCGGCTCAATAGTCAAAATACGCCAGCGTGATTGAAGGATAGTAAAACGAGTCAAGTCACACAAACAAATCATTTTCACACAATTCCTATCGGATCACATCATATCACATGAGTAAACGTACGAGGCGCGTTATCATAAAGGCATATTTGCGGACTTAATTCGACGGTAGTTCTCATTAGATAATTCGTAGCTGTTGAAAAATCCATTGTTACAATTCCTAATGTACCTTCGACGATGCGCGTCTTTTCAGAACAAACGCCTAAAATAAATAATATTGTGATAACGCCCTTGGAAGGTAATGTGACTAGTTGATCGTGGGGACGCCATTTTGTCTATTTCCGATCACAACTCTTTAGCTGCTGCGAATATGGGAGTACAAGCCGAATACACGAATCAGGTGAACCCACGTGACGTCAGTTTACGAAACAATACCGTAACATCTTCAGTTCAGGTTCTTTCTCAGTTTTCACGAGAATTACGACCATTTACCACATCCTGCCGGTAGCAAGGCTTCGTTTTATACGCGACGTAATCGAATTTGTAGTCCTCACACGCTCTCTGCCTAAAAATCATCATAAAAACCGACAGCTACACGGTAGCGAATCAGGTCCTTGTGTTTTCGAAATGAATTGTTGTATTGGTATGTGTTTGTGCGATTCTTTCCCACTCTTCAGCGACTCTTAAAACTCGTTATCGCGGCCTGACCGTTCGTTGACCTCTCAAAAGTCCTACTTGGCTATTAACAGCCCCTACAGCGATTCCGCGAAGCGTGAAAATGCCAAAGCAGAACGCCATCCCTTTTACGACTCTCGACTGAGGTAGCTACCACGTCTGTTGATACGACGCTCGTCTATGTTGGCCTGTTTCGCTCAATTTACGGTGGATGTTGTTTTTGTTCAACCCACGACATATCTTCACCTGATACACGGGGTCACCATTGATATAGACTTCCGAGACCGCGGGGCAGTTGTCGTGGAGCACGATTGGCGAGCTGCCTGGATGGGATGGATGCAAACAGAATCCCCTGTCACGTACGGAAGCCTATGGCAGTTAGACACGGGATAGCCTTACTCGCGAGGAAGAAGAACGAGGGATGATTCGAATTCGTGTGTTTAAACAAACTGATAGTAAACATTCCTAAGTGAGACCACCCCGGCAGAATTTCGCTTCCCGTCATTATCGCTGATACATTGGATATCGGCTGGGATTTCGGGAACGTAGCGTTGATCAGATGAGTGATGGCATAAATTGAGGTGTGGGTCGAGTAAAATGGGAGACGGGATATCATCACAGATTCCGGGCTGGTTTGATAAATCTGTGCCCGGCCGTGGGACTCTCAGTTCTACAAGTCTAGGATATTGCTTACAAAATTTTGTGTACACACATGTGGCTTAATCGCCTGTACTGATATGAGAAGGGACACACTGTACTGCGCTGAGTGTGTGCCTGTGGGAATGGGAATGATTCCGTGCCTTTATTTTCCAATTCAGGCACCGATCACCTGCAATCTTTCTTCTTGCAGTGAACTGACATGACTCTTGGAAGTATCGATTATAGTATCTTGGATTGGAGTATGATTGGCCCTACATGGAGAATATGTGATTAAGTGGTTGTCAGATATTTCATCATGTTACATTTTATCTCCAAAACCAACCCTATCACATGCCCCACCCACAACCCCATCCCAATCCTAATCCTATCTTCAATCCATATATTTAAGTGTTTCATGCTAAGGAATCGCGTGCTCGAAATATCGGTGAATATGGCGACTTGTATTGTGTAAGGTCAAGCGACTGCGGGAAGATTGTTAGCAACTTCATCGATGCGATTGATCGTAGATATAGATGTTGAATACACCCCAACTCCTGAGTGAGAATGCTGTCCTATGATGACATACATTCACACATTATGTTTGTGAATAACGCCCGGTTTGGCATCATCGAATTCGAAATGATTTGAGAAAAAAATTGGGAAATGCTTAGCTGATTCGAGTACAACAATATTTTATGGTTCGAGCCCTAATCCGAATCCCACCATTCAACTTTACGCCTCCAAGTTGACAACATAGCGGGGTCTTGATCAGGGCTGGGAAGTCGTATAAGACTATTGCGAGATTTTCTCTGATTCCTACTCACGAGTCAGCTAGTTTTGAATTGACGAGCTCGGCTTCTATTTTTTATTATTACATGAACGGAATTGCGACTCCGACTCTTACTATACTCAAAACCCTGATTCCCAACACAAGCCATAAGTGGAAACTACTATCCAATTGCGAGTCGGGAAAAATTATATTTACACTAGGACTCCTGACTCTCGATCAATAGTGTCGAGGATACCAAATCTTACCCACTCCGTTCAAACTTCGACTCTGTCTCCCGACTCCATATCTAATTTCGTGAACCCTACACTGATTCCGACAACCAAGCAATGGTCTTGAACATGGTTCGTGATGGTAGCAAAAAATTAATTCCTCATTAAATATTTGTTTGGATAAGACTCACGGCCCCTGATAAATAATCATTTAAACACAAATAGTATACGTGATAAGTAAATTATTTCTATCGAATGTGACATTGTAAAAATAATTGGTTCTGTGTCATTTAGAAGATAGGAAGGTGGAAATTCGGAAAGTAACCGTGCACTACCGCGAATTGTCACGACCCCAACCCATACTATAACATACAACTCGTGCACAGTGGAGATCTATGCCCTGAAAGTTTGGAAAATTAGATTAAACTTATCTTATTGTGAATTTTTCGAAGTAGGCTAAACATCTGTACGCTGTCTTCTTTGCAAAAATCACAGCGAAGTCACAAATCACTTAGCGACCGGTCAGACAGATATATCGTGGCAAAAATGGACAATTCTTGGCCTATTTGCCAATCAACATAAGTGTTATCTATATATAGTTCCAGCTCAACGGTGGCTGAATTTACTGTCTCGTGTTGCGAGAGTTGAGAATATAATAATATTAAATCTATTTGACATCTTAGCACAGCATCATATTATGCGATTTACACCACTCCTTTTTAACAGATAACAACAATAATAACCGGTATTTTATAAAAGAACTTGGACCTCATGCCCTGGCCAAATCACGGAAAATATTAGCGTCAAGGAAGTAGTTATACTACACTGACAAAACAAAATGATCGGCACCGGGACTAACGGAACTGGTCTGAAAGTTGAACATAGGCCAATGACTGGAACCAATAAATGTCCAATTTCTGTTTTGGGGGAAAAATGGATCATTCAAATGTCAATATGCCTGTCATGGAGGTTACGTATTTAAAGTGAGTTGATAGTCTAGCTATTCTACTATATTTATTTCATATATTGCGAACAACTTTTGAAGTTCACACTTATAGAATGTTTCTCCTAAACAAAGTTGATTCATAAAACTTGCTTATAAGCGGGTTTAACTACAATTTTAACGTTACAATTATAGGATTTCAGAATCGTTGCACACAAACTGCAGAGACAGATATAAGAATAACCCAAGTCACCGGAAATACATATTGAATTTCTGTGCTCTAGATTAATTCAAAATTAATTACTATAGCGGTACAACCGCATCCAGATACAATAAGACAATTCAATAATAACTATTCTACACCACACACGACATGCGTTAGGATTTAAAAACGAACACTTCTGTCAGAAACTGATATCTCATTAAATAAGCGATCATTTGTCAAAAACAATAAAATCAGGTTAGACCTGCCATACCAACTTCCCGGCTTGGAAGGAAGAGATGGAAACCGCAATGACGTGTAAAGAATGTTTACAGGCCACGGTTTCAGTTTGTCACGAGAGACAGGAAGACTTTGACAAGTCTACTGAATTTAATTTAGTAATCTCGCAGCGGTATACAAGTTAGTTACATGCTTGGGCAATGGCCTTTGTTGTGAGCTGCGATTATTATGTAAGTAACCATCTCATGTTAACGCTAAGAAGGGTTTACTTTAGAGTGGCTCCGCTTGCAAATTACGTTCCGGATGCATCCAGTGTATTGCTATTGATAAAGAATTGCAGCACGCCATAAGCTAGTAACAACTGACTTAAGCAGGGAACCATTCTACCGTTTCATCGCCATTGCCGTTAGAGCCACTCGTCCAAGAAAAACATATGTCCGATTGAACTATCTCACTATCCCACTAATCCGTAGCCCAGAGAGCACATCCAGTGCGTAGGTTTGGCACGGCGAAAATATATCGCGCCAAGAAGAGATGTGGTGATTTCATGATGACGTCATAAAGAAAACATAACCATCTCAAATGCGAGAGGAAAAACTTGTCTGCATTCATCCATTGTTTTTACGGCATTGATGGGGCAGTAGGCTATATACCAGTGTTGGGATGACTCGAGTCATGACTTGACTCGAGTCAGACTCGAGTCACCTTTTTCGTATGACTTGACTTGACTCGAGTCACTTTGCTAAAATGACTTGACTTGACTTGACTCGGCGTATCAGAAATGTTGATTGACTCGTGACTCGGAGCAAAATTCACGAGTCAATTTCAAGTCATCAATTAAACGGTGACGATAAAAATCACTGTATCTTGCATATGTTCGGATTGTTCGCGAAAGGCTGGTGTAACCCGTGAGAGCGACCAATCATTTAATGATCGTGCGTTTTA
>ATSW01019914.1:0-12453 GCA_000444245.1 Botryllus schlosseri
ATACCAGAGTACAGCACACTATAGTTGATATCATACAATGTCAGGCTTCCCACTGACTGCTATAGAAACAGATAACATGATGTCCAGTCCTGCCCAGTGCTATGAATATCAAAACGGAAATACAGTGTGGTACGGGTAAACGGCGGGAGTAAATGGTAGCCCGCCGCTTCAATCATTACCCAAAAGTAGCCCTCGGCTGCAAAAAGGTTGGTGACCCCTGGCCTAAACTAACTCGCCGCCGGCCTCACTGGATTTGGCTGCTATCTACTATCGTTTAGAGACAATACCGTTAATTGTATAATGATTAGCAATCGCATCTGTAAAAGGTCTCTCGTGCTCAAGATGTCGTGTCGCTAGCCTGAACTATCGCGCCGCCCGCCTCGCTGGCTTTGGCTGCTATCTAGTATCGTTTAAAGACAATCCCGCTAATTGTATAATGATTAGTGATCGTTGTGTAAAGATTGTGCAGAGTGACATCGAATACGAAATTGGAACTATTCATGTACTGAAATGCAGGGTGCGTACTATACATGGGTACAGGCTTTTTCCAAGAATTTACATGCTATTTTAGGGGTGCGTATTATACATGGGGGCGTACTATACTTGAAAAATTACGGTATATGGAAAAAGAATGAGGCGGCGTCTTAAGATTGTAAATCTTAAATCCGTGTCCCAATGCACGGCCATTCGTATTGAATTCAAAATAAAATTTCAAGTTTTTCAAATTTCCATTCTTGCTTAAATTTGCATGTCACTTATTCTCAAGAATGTATCGAATATCAACACACGTTCTCTTTATTTGCAGTTAAATCGATGTTCACATGCGATCCGCCACAGGATGTACCAGATCTGGCTTACTATATCAGTAACACTTTCGTTTATAACACCGTCATCGATATACACTGCTATGACGGCTACTGGTTTTCACCGAGTGTCTACAAAATTCCAATTCAGTGCCAGTTTGACGGGTCATGGTCACCCGACCCAGCGACATTCTCATGTGAAAGTATGACATTCTAGACTTCCTTGATTCCGTACTCCATTTCGATGCATGAATTCACTGTTTGAGAAAAGGTAGAGATGTCAGTCGTGACTAGAAGAAGTTTATATGCTCAAAAATTATGTACTTTTTCTGGTACCATAATGTTTCTTCTTGGTTCTTCTAAATAACTATATATAGCTTACATAATATGCATGTCTGAATAGAGCTATGCTATTGAAGAAGTATATACGGTATGATCGATGAGCCATCATTTAAACTCATTTTTTGCAGAAGTGGATTGTGGCGAACCCGAGGATGTCGCAAATGCAACGTATTCTGTTGGGAATAGCAATTTATTTGGCGCTGTCAAAGTTGTGCAGTGTGACCCGTCATTTTTGATATCGCTTCCCTCGACACTTCGGGTAATGTGACAGGACTCGGGTTCCAGAAACTTGATCTGTAGCGTTCTCTGTGTTTCTAGACATCAAACTCACCGGCTAGCGAGACTAGTACAGATATTGTGTGCAGTGCAGATACAAAGTGGCGTCCCGATCCGAAACTCATCAAATGTCAAAGTGAGTCAAGCAATGTGAATGGTACTGTCTGTTCCACTCTAATACTAATACAGCCCCGAATTGAATATGCTACTCTATGATCCCTACCATCTTAATTAAAAGGTTGTGATAGAATTCTAAGAGGATTTAGTGAAGTCAGACTGCGTTCCTACTTCACAGAAACTGCAATCCCGATTCTGTCGATCTGAAAAAAAAACCAACAACTTATCTAGGCCAATTCTGCTATTGGGTGTGAACCTGTTATAAATGCAGATGTAGTAAAGATTTGAAGTTTGCCTCATGAAAAATTTGAGAAATCAAAAATTTTGTACCATCTGTCCTTGGTTTTTCTTATCGATATTCATTTTGACTGCTTATCTTAAATTGATCTGGACCGCATGTTAACCTCAAGTATTCGACTCATGGGTGTTGCAAGAAGTATTGATTAAATGTTGGTAAATAATTGAATTTTGAAATTCATAGCGACGTTTGATCCATGTAAAGCCTCATAGCATGAGCTCATGTACATCTGTATTCGTGCCAATACGGTGAGCTAAATTGATTGATAGTATGTTCTATAGCTAGACGACATAACTTTTATCTATAATTGTGAACTCTTTTCCAGCTGTTCTGTGTCAGCCTCCTTCTGTTCCCGCGAACGCATTTCTCTCCAAAGTGTCGAGCGACTATACCTTGGACACCATTGTCATGATTACATGCGAAAAAGGGTTTGTCATAAAAGAAGGAGTTGTCTCTACCACAATTCAGTGTACAAAGCTCGCGACTTGGAATCCGGAACCCCGAGCCATTCAGTGTAATCGTATGTGACCGTAGATTGTAGGTTCTCATAAGTTTTCGTCGTCTGATTTTCACTTTTTCATGCAGCAATAGTCTGCGGACTCGACAGACAGCCGGAAAATACAAAATTGCACGGTAACGGATCTGTGTATACATCAGTGCTGATGTACAGATGCCTGGTTGGGCATTATGCATATGACGGGACCTCAAAACTGCAAGAGCAGGTCGCGAGATGTGGTGAAGCTGGATACTGGGTTTCCGATAATGCTATCGTGGACTGTCAAGGTAGTGAATTTAATGAGATATGACTTTGTGTCTTTGATTTTTATATATACATTTTATGAAGTTGCGACGTGCCAAGATCCGCAAACTATAACGACGTCTTCTCATTCGATCGAAGCCGGCGCGGGAAGCCAATACAAAAGCACGATCAAGTTCAAATGCCCCGCCGGTACTGCGGTTGATTTCCGAAATGCCTTGATTTGTCCGCATGTTTGTTGCGTCTCTGGCAGGTTACTGGATGGGTAGAGACCTTGACTTTGTTGAAGCTGCGTGCGGCGAGTCTGGTAATTGGGATCCCGACCCAACGTCTGTACCCGCTTGTGTTCGTAAGTTCAGTAATGATTTTGTTTGCTATCAGCGGTGTGGTGTTTTTAATTTAGATACAGATCAACATCTAACTCGTAGCATTCGAGTTTCGTCGAGCCTTTATTCAATCCGCTATACGTTTTCACACTCAATTCCGCTCCCATCAAGAACAGCCACAGAAACATCTGTATCTAATAAGCTATAGAGCTATGAAGCTGCTATAAACTATAATTCTACAAAATCCAATATCAAATATTTCATCACGTTGTGTTGGTGGGATTTTGATGAGTTTGCAATCCAGCTGAATAGTGTTGATGGATTTGCTCTCAGATTTTCATATATTTCCTCTAGTATTTGTCATGGGAGAAAATTGATTTGCCTGGATAACCTGGTATCATCCAACTATTTTGTAATGGATATGATTAACAATTTTAAAATTTCATGTAATTGAATGGATGATCAATGCAATAAATTTCTCATAGCTGATTCTGTTGGTATTCCTATTTAGCCGTGACTTGCATTGATCCCGAATTACCCCGCAACAGTAAAGTTGCGTCGTCACCTTCAAACAAGAAAGAGTACTTGGTTGGCGAAACAGCCGTGTTTGATTGTGAAACGGGCTATCAATTCAGCATCGCTCCATCCAACGGATATTACTCGGTTACGTGCAAAATAGATGGCGATTGGACGACTGTCCCGAGTCAGATACTTTGTGAAGGTATCCCTCGTAACCCTGGAACTTATTCTGAATAAATACCATCATATTTGGTACAGGTGTCGATTGTGGCATACCAGACGACATCGAGGGAACTACTTTGGAATTGGTCAATGCCACTACCTCGCTACATGCTGTCGCCACTTATACTTGCAAGCCGGGATACAGAATCCATCCCACGCACTATTCCTTTGGTAGCGGTGTGCTGCAAGTGAAGTGTGACAAATATAAGACGTGGACACCTAACCCGACGATATTCGCCTGTGTCGGTATGCGTCTCCAATGCCTAATTTTCTTTTGCGCTGTCTGTAGAGGACCAATCACGACATATAGCTTATATATATTTTCAACTACGTTTTGGATTTGTGCCCACTTAAAATTTTGCAGGAATAAGGCTTAATTGGACTTGCATAGATCTTGTATATGATGTGCTGTTCTCAGTTTTCGCTAAAATTGTTCAAATGGACTAGGATACATCATATTGCTCCAGATGTAGGTAGTTAATCGGACCAACTACCTCCCAATTTGCTACTGTTATTGACTCAATACCTATTCCAAAATCGCAAAGTGCATATTGTGACCAATTCACGGGCTTAATTCCGGACTTGGAGATTCACCTCAACAAAAAAATTATAACTTCTTATGCCAATGATAGATCGCCTTATCCGAATAGCTGCGAGACCAAAATTCCAGGTTGGCTAGTTGGTTTAGATTTTCAAAAATATGTCTGGTGCACTAACCACACGATTAAGCAAACATATATAACTTGTACTGGTTTTCATACAGACTGAAATAAACATGTCGGTTTCCAACAGGGCTCTGGCCCAATGTTACCTACATGGCCCGAATCCACAACTGTTGTTTTATCCACTGGCAGTGTGTGGATTGTCTCTTTCATACAGACCTGCTGAAAATGTAACATGGTATCATTGATAGCGCATTTTTTCAATGTCCAAGGCTTGGATTGCGAGATGTTTGTAAAGCTCAAGTCGAGTCAACTTCAAAAAAGTTGTTTAATTTCCTCAGTGATGTATTGCCCTTCGTTGCCTCTCGTCATACCAAACGGCGTGAGGCACGGAAATGATTTCCGGTTCGAGAGCATTGTCACTTACACGTGCGACAAAGGCTTCATATTTCGAAACCCGCACTCTGGCGAATTTTCGACGTCGATATCCATCAAATGCCAGGCCAATAAAGAATGGGATATGAGCGTCTCGGTTCTGAATTGTCAAAGTGAGTAAAGTTGCAATACCGGTATGAAAAGTTTTTTCTGTTCTTAGTTATTCCAAACCTTCTCAGGATAGTCAAGGTTTAATAAGTCAACCCTTTCTCATTCATATGTTTCATCAATTGGTCAACACATGTTACGGAATCCAGATTGTGCTACACAATATATTGATAAGCTAACAATTTCATTGGTTTTTCCGAGTCTCATTCTTTTTTTTTCACCTCGATATTTTTGGATCAATTGTTATTTTTATCCATCGAAATCCTGCCTTAGGCTCAGCTGATGTCGCCATAAGGAAGTTTGGTGCAATCTGAATATTGTAAAAGATATTCCATGAATGGTCCTACCATATCTATTTGTTGTGTGTCTTTCATCACTAGGCTAGGGTTATATAGACATTTGAATGCTCTCGCCATGACCTAATTCACACAGCATCTTTGAATTACATACTCTATATCTGCTTGATTTGCTATATTTCTATCAATGCTTCGAAGACTAAATGTTATTGCGACGAATAACTTATTCAAGTTACTCATACCACAAATCTGCTCTGCATTTATTGCATCGCTCACACAAGCCCTTTACCCTTCCAGGAATACAATGCCGCAAGCCTTATCAGCCAGATAACAGCACTCTTACGGGATTAGAATATAAATATGAAGATGAGGTGATCGTGACTTGTATCGACGGTCATTATTTTGATCAAAAGAAGGATCCAGAATGGGACACGGAAACAATTCAATGCTCGGACGATCAACAGTGGCACCCTGACCCGAATGACTTGACTTGCTCACGTTCGTAGATGATATCTAAATTTTCGTTCTATCTCGTGTTACTATCTGATTTTTATTGACAGTATATGATTGTGGACCGCCACAGCTGGTGGATAATGCCGTACAAAGTGTCGGGAAGTACACTGTTGGAGCGGTAGCAAATTACACATGCCTTGAAGGTGCGCTGTTTTTATGTTGGCAGTTGGCGTTGTTCTAATAGAATGTCTTTTTAGGTTACGTGGTCGACACAGGTAACGCAGGCTTGGTTTTGAACGGTTTCATGCGGTTCGTACAATCGAAATGCGTCGACCGAGTGAATTGGAAACCGGACCCAATCGATATCAAATGTAAAAGTGAGATAGTGGGCATTGTTAACCATTAGTCTTTACCTTTGTTACCATTGCACACTTCCGTATCTGTTGAAGCTATATTTGCAGTGGCTCCCAAGAAGGATGGAATTGCCCTGGGCGGAAATTCATCAAAATTGGATACTTCATTTCCATAACCGTAGACAAATATTATAATAATATAAGGACTCAGGAGTAATAATCCCTTGATTGTATTATATAATTAGTATCTAATTCTGGTATCTTAAATTAATTTCAATAGGGTATGTTCAGTGGGTGCGAATCGAATCCCAATTCTGTGTTCTATTATCATATTATAATCCTGCAATGCCTTAGCCAGCTTAATGAACGTCGCCTGAAATAATCCTACTTTTGGTTCTGTTTTGAGTCCTTTTGGTCAACATACAAGACGCTTTTCCGCAGGTTTGTTAAATTGGGGTTAGCAGATCGAGTGAATTCAGAACATGGAAAATACGTTCAATCGAAATGTCCAATCCACCGGTATATTTAATCGTTGATTGTCCCGCATCATTTTCCACTCACTTTATAAAATGTTTTATCCGTGACTGCTCACTGCTCAAAGCCCGTTCTCGCCCCGCATAAGAGATATAAGAATATATTATTCAATTGCATATTGAAATTCTTTACCTCCGATAGTCTCTTCAAATAGGAGAGATTGTACAGTTTAATGTTGGTACTTCAAACTGGCTTGAGGTTGTCTGAGAATTGAATCCCGGTATGTTTAAATAGAGATCAAATGCATGCGGCCATTGCCTCCAAGCCATGGATACATCACCGGTGGAGTGTGGATTGGAACATCGCAACATTTTTATTACATGAATGAAGCGAAATCATTCTGCGCCCACGGCTATCTGATGATGGATGTTGACGTTGGATATATGTCTGCTATTTGCTTGGAAAACGGAACGTGGAGTGATGACATTTCGGTCGCTAGATGTGAAAGTAAGATGAGCCGTGATCAAAATTGTTATGTTATTGTTCTACCAGCCAATACCAGTAATACATGCCAATAGCAGTACTCCATTTGGCTGCATATATACACATAAAAATTTCATTATTAGTTTTGAGATTTGCATTGACTTTTTATCAGTAAATGGCCGTTGCATTATTAGCTATTGTACATCAAGTCATGTCAATGATGAAGTTTCGAAAGTTGTGAATTTTTGGTTTAAACCTATCATCCCAAACTGCTAAATGAACTTCTCCAAATCCATCTACCAAACTAGACTCGCTTTTGAAGTTTCTGATCCTATAGCGATTTTTATACCACAACCAGCTCCAGGTTATTTCTTGTGCCTTGTGCTGAGAGGTTTTGTACTATTATCTTCAGGGCTTGCCTGTCCAGATCCGGTGGCATTGAAGGACGCCGTTCGATATTGGTCCGGAAAGCATTCCTACATGACCGTGGCAAAGTACACTTGCCGTTACGGCTATTATATCCGGCCCGGAGTCACGTCGATCGCGACCACATGCTCGCATGAAGCCACTTGGAAGCCGGAGCAAACTTTCGTTTGTTCAAGTACTGCATACTTTTTTGTTGTGGACTACTATTCTGTGGAAACGTCACTTGGAAATATAGCCATGTGATCGGAAGTGATTAAAGTAGTCAGCATTGGTGCTTAAGTAGAAGTTAGGTCGTGGATTTGTACTTGAGTACAAGCAGGAGCAGCAATTTCTAAAATATGTCAAAACTGCTTCAAGCAGGGTTGTCACAAGGTTCCGAGTCACAAGTCAAGTCATTTTCTATTCACCGTCAAGTGAAGTAGAAAGTGATGGTATGAAAAGTTCCCAATTTAATAGTTTCCAAAAGCTGATTTGGTCGAGAGGTTGCTTAGTTTAGGCAGTTAATTAGAGGTGACTACTTCCAAAGTTGCAAAGTGCACCTTCGCGACTAATGCACTAGTGATACTGTAAATATGTGTAATTTTATAAATAAATTCTGTTGCCATGATACCGGGCTATTTGCCACAAATGCTATGTCAATGTAACTCTGAATAAACCCAGAAACTATTTATTGAAATAGTAAGAAGCAAGCAGTTTTGCCCTAAAAGGAGAAGTAGTCTAAAAAAACATACCCACTCGAGGAGGTTGGGAAAACTTACTTGATAACTCCAAAAAAGTGCTTCGTTACTGACCACCTCTACTTGTGATAAGACAGCAGGGGGCCCAAATGTCGTATGTTGTCATCGTGCCCAAATTTAGCCTGTAATTCATTGCCATGTCCTGGTCACTGATGACTATACTTCATGATACTGGCATTCTGTCGAGAGAAATTTTTGTTGCATTCATTTTTGCTGTTAGCTCAAAGTTGATATTGCCTGTGCAATCGGAATTGATCGACTCGAGATCTCTATATGCAGAAATCAAGTGTTCTGATCCGGGCGTCATTAGTACCGCGTCGCGAACGGACTTATCGGGCGTTGGGAATTATTCCGTTACCGCCCGAATCAAAATCACATGCAATTCCGGATATTACATGGCTGACAAACAAGACTTGACGGGCACTTGGATATCAACTACCGGCATAGATACCGTCATTCCGACGTGCACATCTAACGGAACATGGCACCCATCACTTGCTACCGTACGCTGTATCGGTAAGATCACTGTATGTTTTGAAAAGCAGTTTTACATACTCTACGCGATTCCAGAACCCACCGTTGGTTCGAGCATTGAAGATTTCATACTTGGGATACGGCAGGAGACGGATAATTTCTTAACGCCGACGCCACGACTGTTAGTGGCATCGAGACTTCTTTCGAAGATCAGGTCATCAATTTCGGATTCCTACACGGCTGATTCACAAACGATGCTTGCTTCTCATTGCGCTGCGGATCAGGTAACGAAATCGTAGCATTGATCGCTGTGCCATAAAAAAAATTGTAAATACTGGCTGTGAAAGGGTAATTTAGTGCAACCGTTTATAATCACTGGTCTACTTTCTTTGGCTTCAGCATCTGACTGTGACGGGCTCTGGAGAGTGGTTGCTTCCGGCTGTCAGAGACCACATAACAAGCCCGCACGCGCCGTATATTGACGAGGTCACCGGTGTGATTTGCGACGAATGGAAGATGTTTGATGGAGATCCCTACACGTACTGGAGACCGGCCGATGTAGGGCAATTGTGAATGTCAACATCATAACCCGGATTATATTACTTTTATGTTTCACAGATGATTTTAAACGATAAGGATGAGTGGACTGTAGAGTGGGACCTTGATAATGATTATGCCGTTGCCAGCTTTCGGCTCGATACGTCTGATAATTTGGCAAACGATGTGAAGGTACAGTTCCGTTCAATATTGCATTGCAAACACTCGGTATCACTTATCAAGATATTGCTTTGATAATGATCACTGATCAGCGATTATATATAGTGATGCTGCCAGCATTGAAGCCGGGAAGCAAGGTAGTTGTGTTATCTAATATCACTTCACTGAAGAATTATAATATGGGCTTCAGAGCAGGAATTGAAGCCCGTTGTTTGAAATTTATCCCCGACTCTGACGTATTTCATAAGATGCTATGCTACTGCTTTTGGCTGAAATCAGATAATTTAACTGCAACCGTTTACAAAATTGTCACCCATAATTAACCACATTGCTGGTTATTTGACAGCAGGACAGCCGTATGTTGATAGCTGCAACCCATGAAACTATCTATACTGACTGACCCATTTGATAGTTTTCACTCTGGTGTTTTACGGAAATGGCGCCGGAGCAGTGGTGTCAATGAGCTCCAGAGCTGGAGCGGTTAAAGATTTAAGTTCTGAGTAACTTATAAGATTTGAGTGTGCTTTAGAATTCTAGTATTCACTAGTTATTCGCAGGAGATATTCACTGCCATTATAATGACTTAATTATAATAACTTGCTAACAAAACAATTCATCCACATTACGTTGTACATTTTAGATGACTATGCAATACGTTAAAGGATAACCTACTGCATGCCTTACGATTGTTCACGCAAAGTATGCAAGCAAAAAATTTGGCCAAACCTCACTTGATGCATCGCTTCATTGTCATACAGCTCATGAAATTCTACTTCCTGAATTCTTTCATGCTGCACCAACATTTCTGCAAGCCTTGTGCGCAAAATTAATTTGTTTTTCAGACTTTTGCCATCGACATGTCACTGAACGGCGATGGTTGGGTTGCGCTTGAACCATTCCACGTTTACAATGGATCAATCAAATATCCGCCCGTGTTCTACAACTTTGCGACTTTTCAAACGAGGCAAATTTTTAATGCAGTCTTTGTATTTGAATGGTCTGTCATATTGAAATGTGTTCTGTTCAGGTATATACGATTGCGTATCTCACAAACCATACTCAAGATACAACCTATCGTGTACCGCTTTTCCGTATACGGCGCACCAATTCAGTGTGAATACAGTCAAAGCAGCAATATGATATCGTTTGAAATACCAGGGTTTATTATCGCATTGTATGCAGTTTTGGGTTGCTTGCTGTACCAAGCTTATATTCTAGACGTGAAGGACAGGTGGAAAGTATGATAACATTGTGGCACTGTCTTTTTCAAGTACCGATGATGTATCTTGCGTGTTCAGAGATACATTGTATTTATTTCTTCCGGCGAAAAGCAGGAGAGCGAAAAGTCCTCCGTGCAAGTGAACATAAAGACTGCATGGAAAAGAAAGCTATCCGATGTTGACCTGCTGTTTCATATCGTCACGGAAAGCGATAACAGTGAAGAGCCTTGGGTGTGGGTTCGCCATTCCTGTAAAGGACTGCTTAAGTATGTCATTATTGTAGGTGCGAGTGTTGTATTATTTTATCTCTACTTGTTTTTTAAGGCCTGGTTACACCGATACAATTGGATTGCATTTACCGATGAATACTTCCGTCATAAAAAAAATTCAATTGGTCGCTGTTAGCAACACACTGAAAAGAGACTTCAATGATGTCATAAACGCTGAAGAGATAGCTTGCGATCATTGTTCGGGAGATGCACAAAGGACGGATGATGTCGCCACGCAAAAAAGCCAGAGTAACTCTACCTTTGGACAGGATTCGGCTCGAGATCTTATGGTCATCAGTGAGGTGGACGTTAAAAATCCATCGACCGGTCAAAGGCTATGTTGGAGAAGTGCATCTTCCGTAAAATCGGTCCTAAATAGATGGATGAGATTTAAGCCGTGCGGTGCGTTACTTCGGCACGCAGTACCTAAAACTTTGTGTCTAGAGCCGAGAAGGCAATCTTTCGTGATGAAAAGGCTTTCGAAATATCTCGATAGACTGGCGATGCTCATGAGTCGCATACCGTGGCTGTGCTTATTATCGAAAAGCAACGTCTCTCAGCCTATCACTTCTAATTTCTCTCGGTTTGAGAAAATGTGTGTGTTCTGCTTTGTCGTGGCCAACAGCTTCTACGTCGACGTTCTGTATCATGGCATGGAAGATCCCGATATTTATTTTGTATCCGAAGACACGGGGCTTGTACGAAATTTATTAGGAAGCTACATATCAGCGACGAAAGCAATCATGTTCCTCGTCACTACGCTGATATCTGCGGTTGGAATAATGCTTTTGGAACGGTGGGCCGGAAAATGGAAACGCGTCATGGAAGATCCTTTCAGCTACTGGCAAGGGACTCACCCCGTGCTGGTTGCTCTTCATCTGTGGCTGATGGCTTTTCTCTCGGTTTGTCGTTGTGTCAAAAACACGGTGCCGTACCAGAGGAAGACTGATATGCCGGAACCGGGGGGTCCCGCGGGCGATGCCAATCGTGATAATAAATCAGATAAAGCTATTGGGACCAATGAAATTCACTTTCGCGGTAGCGGGGAGCTGGGAGAGAGCACTATATTTCCCACCCACGTAATCAGGGAAACCACAGTGACGAGGATACCATCTTCGTTGTTCTTGCAAGAATTTGATGAGAAGGTATGCGTTGTGGATATATTATTGCAGTGTCATGTTGACACATTCGGGGTGTTCAGCTAGTGGTGTAAGTAGCCAGCAGAGATGATCAATTAGTCATCATTGGGACTAAAATAAACGTGAAAGTAGCAATTTTCAATTGAAAAATTATTCTAGGCCTAGTTTTGTTTAGAAAACTGTCGAGTAGAAGTGGAAGATGTTCAGAATCACAACTTGAGGAAGTTGTGTAATGATCAAGTATGGAAAATCTACTTGGGTGCTACGAAAGAGTAGCAGTACGTTGTTACAGGTCGCGTTTGGTCACCAGACTTGTAGGTATCTTGTGATTACCATTCTATTTAAAGAGAGTACAATAAATTTTGGAGTAGAACAGTAATCACCAGTGCTCTGTGCGGCAATGTTAGGATGATTCGGAGTCGGCGCATTCTGTCAGCCCCGCTGAAAAATAGACATTACTGTCTTCGGTTGACATAGCATGGATTTGGATTCTGTTTTCGTCGTCCAAATCCAGAGGTGGTCAATAACGAAATACTTGTACTGAGAC
>ATSW01019939.1:0-11203 GCA_000444245.1 Botryllus schlosseri
ATATAAATGAGCTTATAAATATTGGATATCGAATAGGCAATTCAGAAAGACGGGTTTCGATGTCAAACCACGACCTCATTGCATGCAACCAGCGATGGCCAATTCAGGCGTATAATGACAAAGCCTATGTATGAGTTGAGTGTATGCCTTGACCTTCACTGAATCCTTGAGACTGACACGTTGAACACCGCATGACAACTGCTGTTCGAGATATTACGGCTGTATAGTTATGTCATCAGCGTATGCATTGCCTTAAAATCCTAGAAGTGGGCCGTGATACAAGTCGGCAGATACGGCTTCAAAATAAAGAAAGTGTGAATGCAAATGACCTTTGTACTTGACAAACAGCATGAATATCACAAACAACAATAACAACGGTTGCATCATGTTAGAGATATAGCAACGGTCAACGAAATGAAAAAAAAATTGGCAGAACATCTAAGAGCCGTTTCTGGTTTTTTTCGAGGCTGCTGATTCGAATATCACATTAGTTTTGGCTCTTGTTCGGAAGATATTTATACCCCCCAAAAAGCCCAAAATTACCCTATTTACCCTTGAATATTTCACTTGATAGGAAGAAAATCGTACTTTTTTCTTATTTTATACCGTGCATAAATAGATTCTTGACCACGAAGAACACTCATGCTGTTCTCAGTCATTCTATCAATATTAACACGACCCGATGCGAAATATTTGTTTGTCAAAAATGCAGTATGTCAAGCCTAAAAATTGTACTTTTGCACATCGGAAATACATATTCTCCTGTATCAATTGGTCATTCTACCAAGATTAAAGAGGAGCATAACGCTATAAAATTTGTCCTTAAAAAGCTTAACTACAATACTCATATGCGTCTCATTTCTTTTGACTTGTGAATGAAAAATTTTCCGCTTAGTTAACAAATTGGGTATACCTATAGTATCCCTTTCAAGCGAGAAGCTTAAATCTGGTATCTTTGATAGATTGCAGATTCGAATACGGATAAAAGATTCCAATTTTATATTAGGAAGGAGATCACTGCGTGGAATTTATCCTAAGATGTAGTAGATAAAACTTTTAAGATGATCACAAAGCCCCCAACTACAAACAGATGTTCCGAAAATTCGTATCTGCGTATGGAAAATTTTGAACAAACATGAGCATAAAAGTTCACTTCCTGTTCAGTTATCTTGATATATTTCCTGATGATATTGTTGATTAGCAAGGGGAGAGGTACCACCAAGACATCAAATCAACAAAAGAAAGATATTAGGGCAGCTGAGATGAACATATTATGGCAAACCATTGCTGGAACCTTTCGAGAAACTGCAATAAATTGCATACAGACGAAAATCGTCCAAAAAACAATTGTGCTTTAAAGTAAATGAATAATATTATATTCCGACTGACTATTTCAAATTTACAATAGGTTGTTGACGTCAAACTGATTGAATTAATCACACGTTATTTGAGTATCCAGGTAAATACTTTTATACATGACTGGAGTTTATTTATATGCATGATATCCATGAAAGTCTATAACTATAATAAATCAGATACCCCTAAATATAGTGCTGTTGCTGTATTTTGATTTAAAAGAGTCTTCTGTGTGTGAAAATAACAAGTAGATTGGATTTCTAAACTTTATAGTACGACTGAACCGATTTCTACCTAGCTATTACAGCGAAAATTGGAGATTTTGGTCAAAATAGCCCCATTGGTTATCTCCAAAACAAGAGTCGAAAATAAGGTCGGAATCAGTGCCCTTCAGAACCCCCGAAACCACTCTAACTTTGCCTGCCTAAAAATATGTGTTAACCAGTGTAATCATTCAGTAAGTAGGTATAGGCCTGCAACATATACCATCAATGGGCAATCTACAAATCTACTACAATCGCTACAAACGAATATTATACATTTTATCATTCGGTAATAGCCTATTATAGCTTTAAACATTGGCCTGGTGACTTTGGAATATTTAATTGGCTCATTTCTCATATAAAACGACGTTACGTAACAAAACGATGACATTGGTCTAAATATTTTTACTCAAGTTATCCCTCTATAGTGAAAATATATTTATTTCTGTAATTAAAAAAGCGTTGTCCTTCATATTTTATCAATAGCGACGATAATGATTTGGTAGCACTAAGAAACTCAATAGTTTTATATGAAACCTGATTTATTAGTCATCACACAGTATTTCCATTTGAAGACTTCGGTTCCCGTTTGAAAGGCCACAGAAATTGCCAATCGGACATTTTCGGAGGTGAGCGTTAGTTTTTCTTTGAAGAAGCGCTTGATATAGTTGCTATTGCGAAGTTGACAGTAGCGACAACAGATGTGTTTTGGCACGTCGATACGGGAAGTAATAACATGAGTAAACATACATTGTCTATTAAATTAACCAACCGAATATTACCAACATACTGAGCTGTAGTCTCTTGCACTTGATATTCGCCACTTCATGGAAGTACTTGACTGAATAAAACCGAATAACCAATAAAGTAGTCGGAGCAACTGTTAATAATCTACGCAACCGATAGTTCTCTGGAAGCGATTATTGTGTGTAAACATGAGCAAAGATTTTCAAATCAATATCTCCCGCGGCGCTCACAGGAAGCAAACAATGTTGGAAAAAGCATGTAGGCTACACAAAAGTACGTGAAGACGGCTTATTCCGCATATTAAGCGACAAAAAGGTTAACTCAGCAGAAAGTAGACGCGGAAAGCAGTTTTACGAACACCTACCACCACGGAAAATGACCTTTTTTTTTATAAATTTACCAGCGATCAGAGTTAGGTGACTAAATTTCCGGATTATATGTATATACTCTTATCCCGATCCGTACATATGGGGATGAAAAGGTGTGTCGAGATTGATAAGGGGACGATGAGTAGAAAAAGTTTGGGAACCACTGGTCTAGATATTTCCCAGTATTATCGAATACAATGCGGAAAATGGGTGCCAATTGTTACTGTGTCCGGCTTAGTTTACTATGTCAACGCCTCTTATAGTGGTTTTGTCACTTGACATTTGTTTCTTGAATACATACGAAAGACATTGTTTCTTTATTGCCGGTAAATAACTATAAAAAGATGTCTTTATCATTTGTGTTTAAGTTGATATTCATTCTAAACACAAGCCTAAATAGAAGCAACGATTTCATCGTAACTAATCAACAGTGATGGTGGATATGTAGCCTATGGGGCGCATGACAACATATGTCTGTCCCGAACGAATCCTCGCGTAGATCGTTTCATTACTCGTGAAAGGCTTCACGAAATTTTGAAACAATTTCCGTGCATGATTTCATTTTACTTTCGGAATGAAAGTTTGGATATTCGACAATATCTAACTATCAACGGGCGCTAGTACTTGAGAGGTAGGGTCAACGATACATTCGTGACAGGGGTATGATTTTGTGAGTTAGTCGGAAGAAATGTATAGCAGAATCGCGTGAACAGAGTGACGGAGTGTTTTGCATATGAAACAGTTGAGTAAGTTGTTACTACTAATATCAGTATATCAAGAATAGTATAACGAACCGCTGACAGTGGAGAATATGAAGTATCTCCCACGATGGAAGCAATCATGAAGAGCATATATTATGTTTGCGAATACAGTGTCGAGTGCTGACAAGTTGCAGCTTGCCTGCAATCATCAATGCCGTGAGAGATATTCATATACGCTCGGTTGAAACAAACTACTGTTGATGGAACCGCTATAGATTTTGCAATGGTAAATACTAATGTTTTATGTTATTTCAAATTTATTTTATTAAGCAATTAGAGTTTCTTTATTATTATCAGATTTTCTGTGATCCTCTCGCACCCAATTTTCGAGTATAGACAATGTATTGTATGGTCGCACAGCTACACAGACGTTTTTTATTCGATAGCTGTCCAATTTTTCCTACCTGTTATTTTGCTAAACAGAGACATATAAATAGGATTTCCTTTATAAATTGATTTTTAAATAGCTTTATTACAACATAATTCAGGAATAATGAAATATTCATTAAAATTACGCCTTCATCGATAGCAAACACAATTATTCAGCCATCATGAAATATCACTTTCCGTGTCACCTTCAATTCTGACTTTCTGAGCCTGGAAAGTAAATGGAGAATATTAGTACAATGCGAGTAAGCTTAATTTTTGTCTTCCTAGTTGAAATTCAAGTAAATCAGTGATATGTTGGATGCTGGAGTTAAAAGATAGGTATGGTTTTGTTCATGTATATCATGAGTGCGTCTCTCACGAGAGGTAGCTAGGTACATAGCACCTTGACCATCCTAGAATGGGTATTCCGTTACATAACCCAAATATGGGCGGGCTGTTCACTTACGATTCCAAATAAATCAAACACGCACGAACAAACACGCACGTACACACACACATTAAACTTCACACAAATCGACCGTTATGAATTCATCACTAAAATTCGCTACAAAGTCCTGATGAATATGTGACGCTGACTCGTTTGTTAAAGAAACCAACCAATTTCTTAACTGATATGAGACGTGGAAGGTCCGAGTTAACTGATACATGGCATAATAATCTAAGTGGTAGAATTGCGATATATTACGAAGACGCCCAGAAGTTTCGATATCATATACTTCAGTCATTACTCATTAGCGTCATTAATCAAGTCACACCATACTTGAAATTGTATTAATTAAAGTTGTTGTTTGAACAGCTACTTGGAGGTACAGAACTTCAATATACAATTGAATGGTATATTCATATTAAAATGGACCCGAATATTTTCGGATGACACTCGTCAGGGGTACTAGTTGCTGACGATTACCCCTGACGAGTGTCAGCCGAAAATATTCGGGTTCATTTGAATATGAATATACTATTCAATTGTAAAGTGGGTTAGCAAAACAGGTGCGCATTATAATACAGTGGTCCTCAGTAAGGGTGGGAAAATTCGAGTATCAGAGTGATTCGATTCTGAACCGAGTATTATGCATTGAGTCGAGTCGAACATCTCAGTATCGCTCATTATGAATATAACAATATAATAACAATATAATAACCACCTTATATGTGTCAACAAGGAATATAATGTAAGCTCAATATCACATTGAAGAATATTTGGTATATTATAATTATCGACTCTACCTATTTCATTGAACTATATGCGCCAATGTTGTGGGATGATTATCACTACTTCACAGAAATGTCATTTTCACTAGCGTGCGTATCTTCGTAGTGCATGTTTCGTTTCGTATCGTTCACAGCCTTCTACGTTGTAGATTAGTACCGAAACTATAATTCTCGCTGAAAAATTAATTCATAGCGGCAAGGATCGTATATAATTTTGGTACTTGAAAAAAAAAACTATCGCTACTCGACTAGAATCATTAAAATTACTACCGGATTCAGATTCTAGAATACTAGAATCATAGGGCCCGGCGCTATTGTTTTCTGCCTTTTTTAGCTTTTGGGGAACGGTAATGTTTCAAAACAAATTTTGCTGGCCAGCGAACTGCCAAACATCAAAATCAAACGAAAAGGAAATTGCGAGCAAATATTGGAAAGTTCAGCTCCATGAGAAATTTGCTGATGTCATTCTTATAAGACACGTATTATATGTGGTTATATTGATGCTCCATATAGACCAGTGGTTCCCAACCTTTTTCGGCTCATCGCCCCCTTTTGAAGCTCCACACCGATCATCGCCCCCCAAATATTGGGAACCGAAAAATGGGCATACCAACTGGGATCACCGGCGAGTTGACTAATAAAAAAAAGGTCAACTTTTCGGTTCGACCTCGAAATTACACTTTTACAGCTAAATTTTCTTAAACTTGACTCCAATCAGGACCGTAATAGCACTTCGTCAGCCCCCGCCCCAAACGTTGGTCTTGGGCCCCCATCGGGTGATAAGCCAAACCCCAGACCCCCTTCAGCCAGTGGGCATTTCGTCGCTACATATTAGCTATACCCTATTTCATGTACTGTTCGGTGAGTCACCGTATTTCGCCTAAACGCGCGAAGCGCGACAAATTGATATAATTCATGTTTGAATCGGTCAATATGGTCGGGAATTTCATATATATATTGCTACCAATTTTTTATCCTCTCTCTGCTCACGTAATCAGATTTACCGGTAGAGCTGAGTGTGGTGTGTTGGGAAAGGTAGGACCGCTAAATAATAATTAAATATCTTGGCGCGTAACCGTTGTGATATTGACTTCGTTACATGATGCTTTTTCATGACCTCCTATATCTGCTACGTCAAAAGATATGGAAATCGCCAAAACGTACCAAACTAGACGACTCACATGATTTCAAATTGGTACTTTTTAACTGGCAAATATTTTTCCCTGCAGGATGGCATTTGTCCTGTAGGGTTCAGATCGCCAGGACAGGAACATTTGACGCCAGCCATAGAGGCGCCTATGGACAATTAAACATATACCGGTATTATATATATCGAAGTTTTCGGTCAGCACAAGGGCATTCCTTTTCGGCCAAGGTCTTCTCGCTGCTGCTCGCTCTGGCACACTTCTCGGAGTCGCATGTTACATGACCTATAACTTCATATGTCTTGGTGCGTCGTGGCGCCGTGGCCGACACCGAATTCTCCATTTCCATAAATCATGCGTATTTTTGTTGGGGGAAGGGTACCCCAAATTCAAGATATATGACAATATTAAATTGCGGGCAGCGCGAAAATTTTCTGAAAAAGTTGCATGAATTTCTAATATTTACTCTAATTCACGAAATAATTTTGGACTGCCTTCGATTTTGCCTCCCCACTGGGGGGTTTGGGTGCGGCAGTTACGGTCCTGACTCCAATATAGCCGTTTTAACTCGCCATCGCCCTATCGCCCCTTCGTTGTTTTCGCCCCCTATCGCCCCCTTCGTCCGTTTTCGCCCCCCTATCTCCCCCTTCGTTATTTTTGCCCCCCTAGACCGCAAAATCGCCCCCTGGGGGGCGATATCGCACACGTTGGGAACCACTGATATAGACGGAGATTTCTTGAAAACCGCTAATTCGATTTCGATTGTTCAGTTTCATCCGAGAGAACTGCGACTTTGCTGTTTACTAGCCTCTATTATAGGGCCAAATTTCGCCAAATTTTAGTGTCGACAGCTGATTTTGGTTTAATGAGCCTTCTTAGCTTTCACATAATACTGGTCTTCAGACAAGACTGTTTTAATCAGTTACGTACCCCACTTGCAGCATTGTGACGAGCGCTAAGTCCAACGAAACCATGAACTCAATATTACGCGATGCCTAAAATATACGGTCCTAATTACCCAATCCATTAAAAATGGAATTTTGATTTTTCTTATTAAGCAAAAGCGTTTAACTTCTTGCGTTTTGCAATTAAGAAGACAGTCTGTATCTGTAATATATTTGGCGGACTGACAGGATAGTGGGCACTTACCGGTACCTGTCCGCAAACGGTAGTTGCGAACCACCGCTTTACCGCGTTTTGTTTGTATTTCAACCATATTGATAATATAGTCTGATCATGAATATGGACTGAATATATGCATGACCTTGAATAGATATATACTATACATGTTTACCTTCAATGAAAGAATATCCTTCCATGTGTCTCGGCTTTCCACGGACTTTGTTTGTCGCCTTACAGACATACATGCCGAAGTCGTCGGAGGTCATATCTTTGAGAACGAGGGTTGAACGCCCGAATTCACGTTTCTGGTGAGGAACGTAAATGTCGTCACGGTACCAGGTAACCTTGGGAAGGGGAAGCCCAGACGCAGAACAATCGACTCTCAAATCAACGCCGGTTTCGACTTTCACTTGCTCTTCCGATATATATAAGTCATGTGGTGCAACTGCAAAATGTTTTTTCATGAATGTCTCGAAGAAGTGGAAGGTAGGCTTTACTTTTACATTACATAATATGCTAGTTTCGCCGTGATCTTCGCTTTGTAAATAATGAAAGGCACAAGTTTCTTCCTTCATATATACTTGTTCTTCAAATTAGGTAGAAATATATGGGGCGTTGCTTTCACTTTTTTGGAGTAGCAACTCTGACTACTTTTTATATCTTGGTAGGTATTTCGTAATGCATTAGTTTGAAGAGGGCTTATATATGTGGTATATCCATGGTATATTCATCAAAATCAAACGGAAATTTTACCCTCTTCACAAATGAATGGCATTGGCTGCAGGCAATCTTCGATAGTAGAAACACCGTTGTTAGATACACTGCTACACGAATGTCCATCTTCCATATTATCGACCCAGAATCGCATCAAGCCAGTTCTAAAAATGAACAATAGTATCACAATCATAATAAACAACTTGCGACGCCTATTTTGGTCAGCTATTCGGTGCTGCACATACAAATAGTTCTATTAATATTATAATTAGGAATACATTTGAAACAAACAGTGTTTTAAAACACTTTGTTTGAAACATGTTTTAACAGTGTTTTAAAACACCACAGTCTTTTAAAAAAAGGTCTTTTCAGAAAAAAAACTAAATCGTGTTTTTTTAAGTTGTAAAATTATGCCATAATTCTGTAAATACTTCTCAAAAAACATGTTGTATGAGCCTACGGACAATTACCACCCGATAGAGCCTACAAATATCGATATGGGATGGTTACAACCCTCAAAATAGTCGGTTCAACAGCAATAGTCCAGATATTTCGTCAAATGAGCTATTTTTACCCTACAGTTTCAACTGTCAATGTCAATCCACTATGACGTCGCAATTGAATATTCGTGACATCATGGTTTCAAGAAAATAATAAAAAACATGTTTTAAACAAGGGCCTTGTTTTAAACATGTTTGTTTTATATTGATTTTTCTTTTAAATGCAACCCTTATTATAATACGTTGTAGAGCGCCGAATATAGCATTATCATCCCTGTAGAAGTAGGCTCTATAAAATCAAGCTTTATTTGTTCTGTTCGTTCAACTAATATTATTTAGGTCAGGCTGAGATTTCTACTGAATTAACTAACGCGTTTGTTAACGATCAGCCTACTACAATACAGTGTTGGGATGACTCGAGTCACATTTTTCTTATGACTTGACTTGACTTGAGTCACTTCGCGAAAATGACTTGACTTGACTTGACTCGGTGTATCAGAAATGTGGATTGACTCGTGACTCGGAGCAAAATCCACGAGTCAATTTCAAGGCATCGAGTAATCGGTGTCGATAAAAATCATTGTATCTTGCATATGTTCGGATTGTTCGCGAAACGCTGGTGTAACCCGTGAGAGCTACCAATTATCCAATGATCGTGCGTTTTACTGAGCCATTGTTCATTGTTCACTCACAAATAAATTGACCACAAACTAAGTGATCGAAGCTTACAGCTTAGGTTGTAGTAAAATAGTAGTAAAGTAATTTAATAGCAAAATATCTATTTCTGTTCTCTGTTCTCACCTTAACCAAACCTCTTGTTTTATTGAAATTGAATTCGAATATAGTTTATATACTCCTCAATCATTGGCGCAGGCTCGAATTGTATCATATCAATATGTAAATGGTTAATGTATTGCATCTCATCAATTCGTTTATCTCTTTTCTATTCTCTATTTTGGATGGTAACTATAAACTGAGGCTATGCAATTATACTTACGTAGTTTAACAGTTCTATACGTATATATGTGAGCGATACAGCGCCTTCTTGGGTGTATATTCAACTAAATATTCGTTCATAGGTTCAGAATCAATGACCACTCAATTTCTTTTTCAGACAGCTACCAAAATGCAATGACGTAATCATGCCTCATACTTCGAAAACGCAACTTGACTTGAATTGTGACTTTACTCGTGACTTGACTTGACTTGACTCGAGTGACCTCAAAAGTCGAGTGACTTGATTTGACTCGAGTCAAAATGTGCAATGACTCGAGATGACTCGTGACTCGAAGGTAGTGACTTGATCCCAACACTGCTACAATAATGCTACCGACATATACACAGTGGATACGCAACACAATCTTCTGGAGACTGATTCCTCAACAATAACAGCATATTAACGTTCTCTCGGAGTTATTCTTATCATGGCAGCGGGAAATTAATGAAAAGCAGTAATAATAGATATAAAATTCAGCGAACGGGTAAAAATATCATCACCGGGTTCACCGTAAACCATATATTTGAAATATAACGCTAACATTTTTCATTTTTCAGGTATCAGGACCAGAGCATTCATACCGACATCAAATCGAATGATTATCCAAAACAGCTGATATATGAGACTCGCTTATTAAGATTCGAAGGTTTTAAAGTTGCATGTTAGGTTCCTCGAATGTGCCCCATTCAGTATCATTTCCCAAGTAGAATAGGGTTACCATATTTCAGTGAAGCAAATTCCGGACACTCTTTAGCGCCCACTAGCGGATTTTAAAATGAGGTGTAACACGCTGTTCGACAATATGACGTCACACTAGCAAAGCATTGCCCATCAACTGTATACACTAGGGTTGCCATACGTTCTCCTTTAGGAGGATTTGTCCTCCTGTTTCAGGTTTTTGAATGTCGCCCAAATGTCCTCCTTTTTGATATTTTGTCCTCTTTTTTGAGAATTTTGGTCAACTTTTCTGTCACATTGGGGTGAGATACCGTAAATCAGCATCAAAGTAAAGCTCCGGCGGGTATTTCGGGAGCTGAGCCGGAAAGATGACCTTTTTTTTAGACAACCGACCACGAAGTGAGAAAAATTTTCCATTTTCTCAAGATTTTTCTCAGGAATTCTGGGTTTGAAAATTTTGAAAAAGTGTACTCCTTACCCGATTCCAAGATATGGTAACCCTAGTATACACTATAGAGGAATGGAGTGGAACATAGGTAATGAATTGTGCATCTGTAATGTGAGCTCAGGTGATTGCTATACTTGCTCGGGTCTGCAATAGATTCCTCCACGGGCCGGATGAAATCGTCTGGCGGGCCGTGTCTGGCCTGTCAGGATTGCGTTTGATAGCCCTGCTATACTGTTAAGTCGGTGCGGCTATCTGGTTATCTGTATTAATCAGGTCCGAAACAGCATTTTTTCTACTCCTTCCACCCAAAAGAGCATTGATCTTGGGCCCACCATAGGGTAGTCGATGTAACTTGTTGTGCACTTACTATAAGCATTTGGCTGTCAAATTTTATGTATGATTTCTGTCAATAATATTGATTCTTTCATATATTAGGCTACAAAATGCACCAGCAGGTTGCACATCCGGTGATTTCCAACCTTTCATGATCGCCACCTCATTT
>ATSW01019986.1:0-12796 GCA_000444245.1 Botryllus schlosseri
AGCAATTTTATCAGTTCAATACACCACAAAAAATGCGATACAATGAAAAGACAGGAAGATGTCGAAGCGAGTAGTCTATGGAATCGGACACCCACCTTGGCCTAGGCGATGTAAAGAGGAGGCATGCACACTGAATGAAAGTGTAGAAAAAAGAAAGCGACAAGAAATAGGGCGGCATGTCATGGGAATAGAGATCGATAGGTCAGTCGTGGTCCGGTAATTTTGAGGATGGACTGGAATGACCCGTCTTCATGAACCCTGAACAAAATCGGTCTGTCTTCCGCGATGTTGCTTTCATTCGCATGCCTCCTTCGAACTGATGAAATTTTATGGATAAACCTGGGCCTGCATATTTACCGAGCGCGACTCATTGTTCTTCACACACGACATCAGGGTTGTGCGGTTGTGACGTCACGACGGGTTGCCGACGTTGGGGGCTTAAAATGCTGGCTCAAAGTGGTCCGTTGCGCAACGAAGCGTGTCATTCGGTGTTCGGATGTGGCGAAAAAAGACACTGTGACGTTTACATCCGGGTTCTTCGATGCTGCTCACTCATGCGTCTCCGCGGCAGATATCGGCCGATGATCGCCGTTTAACTTTTCGCTTTTCAGTTGTTCGCCTCTTTCTGTCTCTCCACAGCTTCCCAAGTCGCCTCCCTACCATCGCTTCCCGTTCACAAGGAAGATCTCCACAGAATTCTCGCACTCCAATTCTGGTAAGACGCGACCGGATCGATCGCCGGATCTTTGCGTTCGCGCGAAACTCGTTTGGTTTGCGAGCGCAAGATGGCTTCGGAAGGAATGATTTCTTGTTCTCCGGCGACTCCGAACTCCGAGGACAAAACGAGCCGCAGGAGAACTTCCTTCGTGTGGGATTACTTCACCATTTCTCCGACAGACATCAGGAAAGCCATCTGCAACAACTGCGGGAGCGGCATTGTGCGTGGAAAGGACCCAAGGTACGAGATTCTTGTGTGACCTCGGATAGATCGACCGCAGATTCTGCGAGTCGACGATGTTGTAAATAGAAAACGGGTCTACGCTACGGATAGTATCTACCATCGAGATACACAGTCCGCGCAAATCGAAAAAACAAACATACATTGACTGCATATAGCATGTTTTGTGTTAGTGTCTTCTGTCTTGGCCTTGGGATTGATCAGCTCATTTGGATTTTGCGTAAGGTCAATGTGCTGGGAAAATATACCTGGACTTGCCTCACTTTTTCAATAGATTCTTTGGTGCCGACAGCAGAATATTTTGTGACTTTTACAGGTCTTACAGGCTCTCAATGGCTTCTTGGATGTGATATTCTACTTCTATACTTGAAGTGCGATGGTTAAACATGTCTTGTAAATTCCTCATATTTTATCATGTACCGGTATTTTATGACTTGTCCTAGTCTAAGCCTCGGGTCTGATTGCTAAGACTTGGCCTTGTTGAAGGTAATTTCATGCCTTGTTCTGTCTTTTCAAGATCTCACAATCTTCGTCTGCTTTGAGCTGATGGTCGTTACTTACTACAATGCAATGTAGAACAGTTGGCGCTGATGTCATGTGTTAACGTAAATGTAATATTGAAAACTTTTCAGCGGTTGTGCGTGCGCCGTGCAATGATTTGTTTTGGACTATCATAGCATGTTCCCCATGGCTGCCAAGTACAAGTATTTGACCGCTGGAAATTTGCTAATGCTCCGCTGCCTTCCTTTGTATGCTGTGTAGACTTGGACATCTAAACTATTCTAGTTGTCTCAATCAGACTAATTATAGAGCTGAATGACGGTAATCTACTTCTGGTTAAATTAATTATATGCGCTCCTAATATAGACGAATTCAGTGATTCTAAATTTGGGTTATTTTATTTTTTGGGGGTTATACAAATCTGAAACTCACTTCCTTTTTGTGCCAGGTCATTTGGGACTACTTCTTTAGCTTCTCACATCAAGTACTGCTATCGGTCATCTGTCGACGGAGATTACATTCGACGAATGAAACGGAAACGACCTTCCATTTCAAATAAATCTTCAGCAGGTGTGTTTGGATACTTTTGTCCATTTTGTCAATGTCGCCAACTAGTCTACTCGAGTACCATCAATGTTGGCAACTGTCTCTCCGCAGGAAGACATGAATAGTGATCACCAATGTCATTTATAACTGATGCTAATGCTATATTATTTAGTTAAATTGAATCAAATTCCTTATGTTACGGACCTAACTTGCACAAACAACAAATCTAGTAAGATGACTGTCAATGAACTACTTGTGTTTCGAGTAGTCCTAATTCTAGCATTTTGAAAATCCAATTTTTTGGGTCAGGAACAAGGCGCTTCGCTTTTCTCTCTCTGCAATGACGACATGTCGACGTACGTTTATCCGAATGACGAGTCTGCGGATAGCGACGTTATTTGCTCGCGCAGAATGGACCTCATTCACTCGAGTCACCTAATGAACATTCTTTACGAGCAGCACAAGTGAGCATCTGAGCATATTTTATAATATCAGAATTTATTTTTATTACAAATCCATGTCGATTAGGGTTGTTTGAAATTATAATTTTTTCAAATTGTACTGCACTGGCTAGTGGCTACCGCATGAAATTGTCAGGCTGCTATTTGTAAATTTTTAATTTGAAAAAATTGTATTTATTATATAATTAGTAATGATTGATTTTCCTACAGTATATATTACTCTTTTTCAAATCCAAAATTTTCTAATATCTTCACATCCAAGAGTTGGAATTGTCGAATTTGTCTGTATATTAAAAATCATCGAATCTCGATTTTTAAAATCTCATCTCTGGTGTGGATGAGAAGCAAGATTGTTTGATTAACACTAACATTATCATTCATCAGATCTGGAAAGTTCTGTGACCTCACACTGATCTCGGCCCCGATCATCGACGTCACCCCCACAATCCCATCTGACGCGACGCTTTTAACAAGAGGTCGAAAAGGCAACAAGAAAGAGTTTCGTGTGCGTTTTCTTTTACTTTTCCGAGTTTAGTCTACTTTTACTGCATATTCGAGAGATCGATTTAGACTACTTCTACTTACTAGCAGTTTTTGTGAAGTGAAAAGTAGTTTGGGAGTATGCGTGCATCACTTTTATAGTGAAATCGTCATAACGACTGCGGAAAATGGTTATCACATAACCGCCGAACGCATTTTTGAAGATTGTACGTACCAGTTGTAGTGTTGTTATTACCTTTCTTTTGTGTTGGTTGCGATACATCGCGCAATTTTCTGAAGTGATTAACTGCAAAATGTGTAAGACCCATCGACCAAGTCTACTTGTCATGAATCCATCTTTATCTTGTTTAGAGTTGTAAATTGCTACCTGTACTAAAGTAGAAATTTATCACGTTACTTCTACTTCAGTACCAACGTTACTTTGACCACCTGTGCTGCACAACTCAAGATATATTCTTTCTGACAGGCTCACTCGTCGATACTGGCGGCGGTCTCTGCAAAAATCAAGACTCCCATCGAGATGGGGTCGCGCACCATCGAACTCAAGGACGTTTCCTCGTTCGGCCTAAAATCTCTGCTCGAAATTATCTACACCGGAAAATTGAAAAGGAAAAAACCTCTACGGTAAAATTTTGTCGTGTAATCACAAGCAGACAATGACCAAGTACTTCTACTCGAGTAGGATTTGCCTTCTTGCACTACTTAATTCAAATGCTTACGATTTTAGAGTATTTCCAGTGTTGCTTTAGTTTTTCTGGCTAAACTGCAAATGTTTTTCTTTGTATTTCATAAAGCAGAAAATAGTTTTGTGATACGACAGACATAGGTTTGTAATGAGAACCATGTGATATGGTAACTGAATATATTCTCGAAGATTGTGCTTATTTTTAGAGTTATATTAGTCGATTATCGTTGGTCGCGAAGGTATATCTTCAAGACAACTACTTCAAGTATGCAACCCTTCAGCCAAACTACTTTTCAAAAGTACTTCTACTCGAGTACTTTCCAGACAGTTCTTCTTACACTCACACATGTCGTGGGAATCGCTACTTCTGCTCCCGACGGAGTTGAAATTTATGGCATCTAGTCTACTTAGTGCTTAGGTACTTTTTGAAGTCAATAACTTGAGTACTGTTGAAGACCGTTATTTTCTACTTCATCAACTTCAAGTAGATTTGACACTTCGAAATTGTTCCGTATAAATTGAGTACGGTGAATAAAAATTCAAAACACAATTTGCAGGTTTATCGAAGCGCATCAGATCTGGAAAGCCGCTTCTGACCTCGGGGTGAAATACGTACACGATTACTTGGCCAGCGAACACCCACAGGTGGGTGCACGAACTCTACGCCGTGATCACTCGGGCGTGAACCAGCCCCCCTTTGTTGCAGGTCGCAAAATGGATCGCGGACGAAGAGAGACAGTCGAGCAGCGAGCAACGTGCAGACAGCTTTGTGTACGAGATCACAGAGGACCCGGAGGCGGACCTGGTCGACCTTTGCGTGGGGGGTACTTCTGTGGGAGAAGAGGTGGGTGACGGGTGATTTGACCACGGATCGAATATTAGGCTTCAAGTCAGTCTTGGACCACCAGATTTTAGGTTAGACTGTAATTGCACTAATTGGATCGAATCGATCGGTGGATAATCCTAGGATTATCAACGAAAGACTCAAATTACTCCGCATCCACAAGTTGGAATTGCGTCAAATTTGTTGCATCGTCTTTGAAGACAGCTCAACAATTTCATGGGGTTTGCAGAAAAATTTGAACTTTTTTTCAATTTTCCCCAATAAAGTAAAAATTTTAATTGGATCTGCGGAGCCCTATACTTGTTCGAATTGAACCAAATTTGGTGTGCAGCGTTTTTAGGGTAACTTGACAATTTAATCAGTGAATGGCTGGAATCCGGGAAAAAGTATATTTTTGAACAGCCCTACTGACCAAGCTACAGGAGAACTGTATCGTGCAAAACGAGCAGGGTTGTGATGACTCGAGTCATGACTCGACTCGAGTCACGATTTTCTGATGACTCGACTTGACTCGAGTACTTTTCTCAAAATACGGAAATGACTCGACTTAAGTCAATATGTGTATCGACTCGACTTGGGACTCCAGCGCATGACTCGGACAAGTCGGATGACTTGAGACTCGGATGGTCAAGACCTAAATTTCATGGTAATTTCAAAGAATACTAACGTAACCACGCTGTTGGCAGTGGTTCTCAACCTGGGGGGCGTGAAAGCATCTGAAGGGGGGCGCGAAGAAGCGGTCAACCGAAATTCTTTTCAGCGCGATTTACCTCCAATTCACGTGTGTTTCTCTATATATAGAAAGATTTTCATATTTTTTAATCCTCTCATCAACAGTCATAACATTCCTTGCCATCAAACAATCTGGCGTTGCTAGCATCACCGTTGGATTTTGTGATATGACGATAAGGGGGGGCGCGAAATTGACAATGAATATGCGACTGGAAACCGTTTAAGTGAGGACAATTAGTATATAAATTCGAGCCATTCAATATCACCAAACAGAGTTATAAAAAGTGGGTTTAACAAGACTTTACCTCGAAACTGAGCAGTCAACGCTATGACTCGGACTCGAGTCAGACTCGACACTTTGCTCGATGACTCAGGCTTTGATTTGACTCGTGGGCGAACTGGAAATGACTCGAATTGACTTGAGGCTCGGAGCCTTGTGACATGGTTGCAGCCCTGCAAACGAGCCAAGCATTTGCCAGTCTCGCGTCTGTGAGAATAAACTGTCATCTTTCTAGTTGGGGATTGAATGCAATTTCCAAATTTTTGCGAATTCAGTCTATCTAATCTAATTCCGATGAGTCCATGCCCTCATTTTAATTGTAATTCAAATAAGATTTGGACGACTGGTTAATTCTAGTTGTCTAATTTCACTAATTAGAGAAAAAAACTGCAGCTATCATTCTAATTCTAATATAATCTGGGAGAGCTGAAAGTTTTTTAGTTGTTGGATACTGTCGTTGGATGATTCATCCGAATCCTAATGTCATTTTTATGATCAGAGGATTCCGAAGCTTGAAGACACAGACGCACATACGGACGGATACCCGAGCTTCCCAGACGAGCAACACGCGGACAATCAGAACCACGACGCCCAGGAGAGCAAGCCGGAAGAAAACTCGATGGTCGAAATCACGTTCGATAAAACATGAGATGGCGTTTCGGGTGCGCTGGTCTAAACAGACTAGGACCACGGTTCACGATCTGACTGATGACGTAGAGTCGTCGAGCACACGACTGTTTGGGGAAGATTTCTCGCAACTTCCTGTGAAATTTATTTCACGATCGCCATCTTTCAGGATTATTCAATAAATGTTTGAAAATGAATCAAGCAGAACAAAGTGCAAAGAGTGTTTACCTGTGGTGTCACTAACTAGAATAATATATTGATATTGGAATTGAAATAAACCCGAACATTTTCGGCTGACACTCGTCGGGGGCAATCGTCAGCAACCAAAAGAGAATATTTAGCAACAATCGTATTGCTAAATATGAAGTCACATGAATTCGAAGGATCAAGACGAGCAGATGGCCGAAGCTTAACTATTTTTAGATTAGACACAAACTGCTTTTTTTGGCATAAAATAGGTCGGCATACTTTGATAGAAGTTGACTACAAGGCACAGATGTCACTGTACTATTTCGCACAAATATAATTCTCGGCTACTGGCGCAGTCGTCCAGCTCATCCAGCATAAATGGTGTTGGCAAGTTGTGTCTTCTGTCCGCTTTGGCTTGAATATATTCTCTCGTCTCGTAGGTAAAACGTCATGGATAGTATTGGTACAGGCAGGCAAGCATCACAACGGCGAACAACTGAAATAGACGACGTGTTTTACCTAGATATCTGTCTGACGGGTGGATGGGATACTATATAACTCCACATGTGTGGGACGCCCCTTTCCCCCCAAGTAGGTTACTCAAGTTGCGTTTTCAGACTATTTCCAATTATACATTTTGAGCGAAGGAGCCCATATTATTAGAGATGCTCAAAACAGACTTTTTTTTCAAAATTTAGCGGTTACCTGATAAAATTGTTATGTTGGTCGAAAATATATTGCGCACCAAACTTGGTTAAATTTCAACTAGTAGATGTGAAGCTACATATGAGTTCGAATATTTTGAATATATTATCAAAAAGTTTTCAAATTGTACTGTCAACATCGTGGGATTGATGAGTTGTCTACAGAAACGATACAAAATAAACTTGACGCAATTCCGTAGAAGCCAAAAGTGATTTAAATTTTTTCATCATAATTCTAGGGTTACTATTTTGGCAAATCCAAAATGTTCAACTGCAATCACTTTGCTTCTACCGGTTGAAAGTGAGCTAAAAATGTTATGCATCGTTATTTTAGACAAGTTAACAATTTAATGAGGTTGACAGAAATATTTAAAATTTTTAATAATTGATAATAAATTAAGAATTTTCAAACTCCTATATAGCTTCATATCTACTTGTTGGAATTGAGTCAAATTTGGTGTGCAATCTTTGTTTAGCCAACATAACATTTTTGTCATAAATCCTCAAATATATTTTTTTTAAATCCGAATACATATATATTCGATATATGATGCCTCACCTCAATCAAAATGATGACCACAGCGGCTCCTCCTATTCCGTAGTAATACTTCTTGATAAACCCGTCGCATCCCTGGAAATTAGACATTATAGTTACATGGCCTGCCCGAAAAGATGAGGGAGTCGCAGTATGATCGATGTAGAAAGTTTAAATATGTAGCCCTCATTTCAGGAAACTGATATAGGCTTATATGGCCAGTTCAACATCACATTTATGATCCGGTATTTTTTCGACCACGCTCATTACATTGCACTTTGTGACATTGCTGTGGGTTGATCACGTCTTCAAAGACATGTCATTTCCACAAACGGGCGTAGATTTGTACATTGTACCAGTGTTGGGATCAAGTCACTACCTTCGAGTCATTGCACATTTTGACTCGAGTCAAGTCAATCGATTTTCGAAGGTGACTCGAGTCAAGTCAAGTCACTCGAATTTTGGAGGTGACTCGAGTCAAGTCAAGTCAAGTCACGAGTCAAGTCACAATTCAAGTCAAGTTGCCTTTTCGAAGTATGAGGCATGATTTGCATTTGATAGCTGTCAGAAATACAAATTGAATGGTCATTGATTGTGAACTGATGAACGAATATTGAGTTAAATATACACGCAAAAAGGGCTGCATCGCTCACATATACGTAGAATTGGTAAACTATGTAAGTAATTGCATAGCCTCAGTTTATAGTTACCAATCAAAATAGATAATAGAGAAACAAATTGATTAGATGCAATACATCAGCCATTTACAAATCGATATGGTACAACTCGAGCCTGCACTAATGGTTGAGGTCTATATAAACTATATTCGAAGTCAATTTCAATAAAACAAGAGGTTTGGTTAAGGTAAGAACACAGAAACAGAAATATACATTTTACTATTAAAGTACTTTACTATAGGCTACTAGTTTACGACAACGCAAGCTGTAAGCTTCGATCACTTCGTATGCCCAGTAAAACGCACGACCATTAAATGATTGGTCGCTCTTACGGGTTAAGCCGCCGTTTCGTGAACAGTCCGAACATATGCAAGATACAGTGAGTTTTATCGATACCGATTATTTGATGACTTGAAATTGACTCGTGAATTTTGCTCCGAGTCACGAGTCAATCCACATTTCTGATACGCCGAGTCAAGTCAAGTCATTTTAGCAAAGTAACTCGAGTCAAGTCAAGTCATGCGCAAAAAGTGACTCGAGTCAAGTCATGACTCGAGTCATCCCAACACTGCATTGTACACATGTTTCGTGTGTTGCAATACGACCAATCAAGGTTTCAAGGCTTCTACAGTGGAAAATAGTAACGAAACTATAATTTTCATGGATTAGGAAAGGAAAGGAAAGGACGTAGGTTATTTTTGTCCTTGATGTTTTTGCGGCATATACACCGACTCATGATACACATACACACGATCTGCGCATATGAGACCATGAGTGCATGATGTGCATATGCCGCTGGACAAGGAAGTGCAGATATAGCCTTTACGGCTGTCTAAGTCATGCACCACCCCTCCATGCTATCCCAGTAATGCATGAGCGCCAAGCAGGGAAGCCATTGTTACCAGTGTTACTAATCAGGTCTTTGGTCTGACCTGGCCGCGAATCGAATCTACGGCCTACCGATCAAGAAGCCGTACGCTATCTAGTTGACTCTTATAGTGTCAAGAAGCCAAAGAATTATGTCTCACTACTTGACTCTAATCATTAGGCTTAATACTCTGTTCATTGGAGTAGGCCTATTCGGATTATTGTGCCCAGTCCTAGGAATAAGTGAATCCAAAGAACCTCAGTGACAATATGTCCGTCTTTTCCTCTCTGACAAGCATCCGTATTTCCGGAAGGCTTACAACAAGACTTGGGGAACATCCGGCGATTTCCGTTGGTGTAAAAATGCGACTTCTCCCAATCTCGATAGCTGATCAGCCCGCAACACCCGCCCTGGAAATACAAATTGAATGGAGTTGACGTCAGCGCTAAGCGAATGTGTTGGCTTAGAATATAGCCTACTAGAAAATTATCAACTTTTACAAATACAAAGTAGATTAGATTTAGAACGATAGAAATAACATAGTGTTCTTTCAAATATATAATAATAATCTGCGAGTTATATTTTCATCTAAACCAGACACTCGCAATGAAATGCAATAAAGACACAGTGCGTTGTAACACGCGCAGTTTAGGTCTTTTAGACTGACATCCACAGCGGCCCAGAGTGCCCGATGTCGCAGTTCTTTTCGATGTAGGTTTTTTGCAGCCGCGGCCCTTTCTCGTTCTTTCCATCCCTTGTTAGTGGGGCTTTTTTGTCGTCGAGGAGCCCTGATGAACCTCCGACGGGAATCGAAACGGAGCCGCCCGATCGGTAGACGCTTATCGTGACCACTACACGCTATACGCAGTTTTTCATTTGGATGATATTAGAACTAGAACCATAGCTAAACATTTTTTTTTCAAATTAGATTATAATTAAAATGATAGCTACACATTTTATTTTTCAAAAGCGCGAGAATGGAAAATTTCCGTACATAGAACTTGGCTCATCGTTTGGCACAGACAATTGTAGAGTAGAGTTTTTCAAGAAATCCAGAAATTAGATAACAAAATAAATGAGACCATAGGAATATTTCCTTATTAAATAGTTAAGTAGCTAGCCAAGTCTGATGCTCACCGTCTCTTGAATTTCGTCCCAAATCACGGTGACATCCTCGTAATCTACTTTGCCGTAGTGCAGCTCGTACGAATTTTGCAGATATTCGTGCTTAGAAACGAAGTAGTCAAAAACCAAAATGCATCCGACAATCTTCAGGAAAACCGCGATCAAACCCAAGATGCAATACTGAAATAAATGAGTCAGAAATCAAATTTTAAGAACCTTGTATCAAGAGAAATAAGTTCACTAACCAATATCACGAACAATTTCCTTTCTCGCTTGATGGCCACGCAACCCAAAATGGTGACGAACAATATCATGGCGCCCGCTATCACCATAACGTAAAGTCCCGAAAGAATGGTGTGGTCGCTCTTCGTTAAGCTGTGGAGATTCGGGTCAACCAGCCCCCACACACCCAGGCCGAGCATCGTGACCCCGGTTACCTGCAGACGGCAAATGTGTCTCGGAATTGTAGCTGCACAACGTTTTACAAATTAGATCAGAATTTGAATTATAGCTATACAGTTTTTACAAATTTGATTAGAACTAATATTGAAGCTACACAGTATATTTTAAATTACACTAGAATTATAATTGCAGCTAAACAGTTTCTATTCCCAAATTCGATGATAGTTAGAATTTTAGCTACACAGTATTTTTACAAAGTAGTTGATAATTAGAATGGTAGCTACACAATTTTTCCAAATTTGATTGCAATTAGGATGATAGCTACACAGTATTTTTCAAATTACATTACAATTAGAATGATATCTACACAGTTTTTTTCTCTCAAATTAAATTAGAATTAGCTACGCGGTTGTTTTTCCAAATTCGATTAGAATTAGAATTATAGCTACACAGTTTTTCCAAATTTGATTACAATTAGGATGATAGCTACACAGTTTTTTTTTCAAATTACATTACAATTAGAATGATACCTACACAGTTTTTTTTTCTCTCAAATTAAATTAGAATTAGCTACGCGGTTGTTTTTCCAAATTAGATTAGAATTAGAATCATAGCAAGCAACACAGTTTTTCCAAATTTGATTACAATTATAATTATAGCTCCACGGTTGTTTTTCCCCAAACTGTGCTAGTAGTAGGATTATAGCTGGACAGTGGACAGTTTTGGCCAAATTACATTACAATTAGAATGATAGCTTCACAGTTTTTCCAAAATAAGATGAGAACTAAGCATTTGAATCTCTAGGAAGAAATTAAACGAATTAAAATGAGCGTAGCATTTCACACATTAGATTGGAATTAGATTACCGACACTTCGCTATAATTAATCTACTTCGGTAGAATTATCTAGATGTCCTAGTCTCTCAAAATCCTCTTCTATCAACTTACAAAGCACACGAACTGAAGAACGTAGCATGTAATGCGAAGACATTTCTCCTTGAAGACAGTCATCGCTACAAGTTAGGAAATCTACTGAATAAATTCTGAACAGCAATATAGTTCTACATTCGCTCAAAACACAGCTATAGTATACTGTTGACGACTGGCTTCCTATATCTATGTCACATGACTTGAGCTATTGTTGTCTATCGCAGGCTTTAATACTGAGCCTCGCCCTGTGTAGCCTCAGGCGTAACTGGTCGGCTAAATTTCGTATTTCATCTGTTGAAGCATTCCTTCAGGCTTATAACGTGACTCCCTTTCTGAAATGTCTCGTTGGATATTCGTAGGTGACTCTTTGAGGTGGAGGACTTCAATATACAATGGAATGATAAATTTATATTGAAATGAACCCGAATATTTTGTGATGACACTCATCAGGTGTAATTTCCAGCAACTAGTATAGAATAGGAAAGAACATTGTATATGGACAATCGTATCAACAAATATGACAGGCATGAAAGTTCGTGCAATTTAGGCAAAGCTCAAAGTACTATTTTAGGTCATATACAAACTCCTCCTGGTACAAACTAAATTGACGGACTTCAAAAGAATATTCGTGTTGATTTCAATATTAATATATAGTATGTTGTTCGTAAGGTTTGTAGAAACGAAGCAAAATCGCAGGAGATTGAAGATATATTCGACTTTGATGCGAAAAGATACCAAAAATATTCATAAAAAAAAATACTGATAAGGTGAAGTTGAACTTCGTACGAAAGTCGGCTGGGAAGCGATTTTAAAACCGATTTTAACGTCGGATGAAGGAACGGACGATTATCGATATCGCGAGATGATTCTTGCTATCATCGTATCATAGGGAGATCGCATCGTATCATCGTAGTATCGAGACGTCATCTCGGCTCGGGCATCCGTTGGCTTCTTTCGTCGTGAATTCTGACGTCGAGATCTCTCATTTCTCGTCGAATTTTTTTGTTCATTCTCCGCAAAGACGCTGAAAACGCGGAAAAGCTGCTTTTTGGTCACCAAAACATTTTCTCGGGAATTGTAAAAGTAATTTTGCCTAAAACATTGTTGCGTGTAGAGAGTTAGTTAACTAAAAACATATAATCACTCGAGCAGGTAGTGAAATTAGGCGAAACCTACTCGAGTACTTGGAAACTTTCCTTTTCATGAGAAAATTTTTTGGATATTTGATTAAT
>ATSW01020089.1:0-15517 GCA_000444245.1 Botryllus schlosseri
GTAACAGGTAATACAATTGCTATGTACACAATGTTTACATTTCAAGCAACTGAAGTGTCTTTTATTACTATCAAGTTGTTGGACGCCATTGTAGATGGAAGCATGTGTGAAGTTAATCAAGGAAGAAAAAAAGACCCGATTTCGGCACCATGAAGAACAAAGCAAAGAACACACAAGTAGTTCTAAATTGATTCGAACAAACATTGTGACACTTCATTTCACAGGCTTTCTACAGCAATGAAGTATGACATAGGATCCAAGTAAGTGTGCCGATGTTTGCTTCTTTTGCCATCGGAAAGATGACAGGTTTGCGTTAGGATGACAAATTTTCACTGTAGCCAGGAAAAATTAGTAATTATGAGATGCAACAAAGCTCAGGAGTAGAACATCATATCCAACTTACGAAGGAAATTTGATGGACATAAAAGTACGGGGTTTTTATACCATGGGTAATTTGTTTATTATTGACATTGGGCAGTTTCGAATTTTAAGTTCAATATAAATGTGTAACTTGAGTCGTGTTTGCGTAGTAATAGCGAGGCATTCAATACAGCCATCTTGAAAGGCGCGTTATTATGTTACTAGCTGTTTTGTGTGTGTGGCTCAGAAATCAAGACTATAGAAGACAATGACACATTACCTCAGTCTGATTCAACATATCGATGTCATCATCCAAGTCTTCAACAAAGACGTCGTCCATCTCTCCTTCTAGGTACGAAACAACGCTTTCGGAAGGAGTCGGCCCTGGCGAATCCCCGAATTCGGGCATAAGGTCGTTCTGGTCATACACTGAAACAAACAGAAACATCATCCTAGGGCTGTCCGTGTTGTCAAAATTCTAATCAGCAATCGGCACCGTCGATAGATCTTGCGCTCAACAAGGCACGGGACTTGACCCTGAACAAACTGTCGATGGTTTTGAAGGAGGAAACCGAAGAGGACGGAGAGAGATAGGTTTCAGTCATCGCTCGAGCCATTTCCGACGAGCACTCAGAATCTACCACCTGCAATGGCACGTGACAGAAATAAACACGTTGAACATCAATAAACTACTGAATTTTGACACGAACAGAACGAAATGAGCGAGCCACGAATCATATTGTGTGTAGGACAAAGGAAGTCGTTAGTATGCGATTTGTCAAGATGTGGCTTGAAATGCGACCCCCAGAAGTGTACAAGGTTGTCATCGTTGGCACTCGAGCAGAAGTAGAAGTAAAGTCACAAATTTCTACTCACTTACGAGTAGAAGTAGCGGTTTCTAGACTTGTCAAAAAATGAAGATTGGTAAAGTAGTTTAGTAGTTATAAAAAGTAATTTTGGCTAGAAGGAAGGAAAGGACATAGTTTTTGTGGCATATATACCGACTCATGATGTATATACAATCATACATACACATGATCCGTATGCAATTGCATACCAGAGTGCATGATGTGCAAATGCCGCTGGACAAGGAAGGTGCAGATATAGCCTTGTGTGGCTTTCTAAGTCTTGCACCACCCATCCATGCTATCCCAGTAATGCATGAGCGCCTCGCGGGAGAGTCATGGATAACGGCGTTACTAATCAGGTCTTTGGTCTGACCCAGCCGGGGATCGAACCCACGACCTACCGATCCAGAAGCCGGACGCTTCACCGTTACGTTATCTTTTCGGAGAGACATCGCATGCTTCGAAGGCGACTACTTTCCAAATTACAGGGCATATCTTCACGACCAACGCAAAATGAGTAAGGCCACTGCATATTGGTGATATTTTCAAAAATATATTCAGTTACCGTCATACAGGGGCCAGTCGACAGTTTCACTCAAAAACATGATGAAAACGTATCCCTCAACTACTTTTACTATATTACAACCTAAAAAGCAATTAGTTTTGTCAAACTAACTGTTAAGAAGAAGTCGAAGTATTCAAAAGACATGACCACTTCATTAACTACACGAGTACTCCGAAAAAGTAAAAAAAATTTGTTACTGCCTACCTCTCGCAACCTGTATGTCTATGTCACATGAATAGACTATCCGTTCGAATAAGGACAATCTACCATCAAGCGCGCAGTAATCGCCAAAATAAATTAACAATAATACCGATTGTTAATAGATGGCTTTTAATCAAATGTACAACATGATATCTACGCCAGACTGAATCTTTTAATATGAGATTGGTCAGGCTTTGCTGAAGATACAGCCTAGAGTTAATTTAATGCTAATTTCATGTTTTGACTACATTCAATCTACAGGTGCATTGGAAACGATTGAAAACTCAGTAGCTTCCTGTACTTTGATCGAGTCCCGTCTTTCGGTAGCACTATTCAAACATTTCAGATGCCAGATCGATGTTTATTATTCAGTCAATGAGTGCCAAGAGTAAGATATTTAGTATCAGCCAATTTTACCTCTTGATCTTGCTTGACTTCAACATCCATTATTTTTCCATCGCCGTTTTGATCGGTCGCAACGAACCCATAGGGAACGAGATATTGTTTCATGGTGATGGCGCTCGGCGCATGTCTTCGTTTGATGAGCGATTCGTAACGAACAGCGGGGTCCTCATAAATATCGGAGTCTAAGGAATTAAGATCGTTTGCATATGTCAGAATCATACTTCCATATCTGTCATAGTATTCACTCTAAGAATTATGGATTGACCCTTGAGTAAAAATGGAACCAGAAAGAAGTTAAATGCTAGTCTTCGAGCAAAGTATTTGACTCCAAAGCGAATAAATTACAGCATTCTAAAAATCTAGGAAGAGTTTATACCAAAAGTTAGCTTCACTTGATTACACGATGACACATGCTATATATTCACAGTATTGTAAGCATTTGAAGGATGAAAAACCAAGTTTCTTCAATATCTAGCGAGACACAACCGTAAGAGTAAGAGCACTCCACATATATAATTCACCTGCTTGCATTGGCATGGAGTGACTGACAATTTACTCTATTTGTACTGTGTTGTATGAATATTATCACTGAAGACCCATGAGAATCGACCTTGAAAATTCTCTAAAATTCACATTGCCAACAGATATATGTATTATGTACATGTGCATCTAGTGAGTGACAGAACCGAGTGATAGCTCGATTGAGTGACAAAATTACATATTTTTACATTACACATTTCAAAGTGCTGTACCTGGTCGTTTCGATATATCCTATCTGCTAATTACATTGCATTATGTCTTGTGTATGTATGGTACATTGAGTGCCTTGGGCAAGTGAGAATAAAAGAACCCTTACTATAATGATCAATAGTTTCAGTGACAGAAATAGGAGTAGTTCCGATCGGCACATTAACACGCTCTCTTAAATCATTGATTCTAAATTTCGAACTCAAACGTAACTCCAACCTAACCCAACTCGAATTATTTGTCACCCAAATGACCTTCAACGATTTACTGAAAACTTATATTATTATGTGACACTATGCCATTACCATTTGTCCCTTTAATGAGGAGTCTCTCAGTTCGGGGTCTATCATCACTGAGATATTTCAATAAGATTAAAAAAATCTCACCCTTTTCCCACTTGTCTCCGTCTCCATCCTGCTCATATTTGAATCCGAGCGTTTTGTGATGTATTGTAAAGAGCTGATGCTTCCAGCCCAAGATCAAATCCGCATTGTTATTGAGAAAACAGCAACTCGTGAGGTTCTCCCCCAGTCTCACATCGGCGAGCAGGGCTTTTTCAAGGTTCCATATCTTGATCACACCGTCGGCACTACGGAATTAGGGATGTAATCATCCTCAACCTACTTATTTTGTTTGACTACATCACAAGTATCCAGAAACTTCAACTGATAATTACAATACGAGTTGGTCGAGTCACTAACAGGAGGGGTATGTAATGCTGTAATCTGTAATTTTGTGTAGACATGTAGCTTTACAATACTTCCTTCTCTGTTTGGAGAGCAACAATTTTAGAACATTTCAACTAAGCCTGCAACAGTTTATCGAGCAGAACTATTGAAATGAATAAATTTCGAATTCTGTCAAATAAGGAGTGATTTTGGGTGATTTGATGTCGTCAAATCATAACTGTCAGAGACTACGGTCCTGGTGAATCTCTAAATTGATCCTTTTCCAGTGATTTATTAGTGGTTCTGTATTAGTGGAAGAGGCGCATTCTGGAATTTGAATAGTTGCAGGCGTTGATATTTGCCAAGAAATATATAGCGTGCATCCGAATAGCTTTTTCAAACTAATTGAATTTCAAACGAGGTTTGTTTGGGTCGTCATGGAAATTCTCGCTTCTACTATTGAGAGAGAGATTGCTACAGCGGGTCAGGGCTCAGTGTCTTGGCTGAAGTTTTATGCCCAATCTGAAGCAACCATCTCATTTTCCCGAGATTGGGACTGGCTTGCTAGCGGCTGCGATACTAGAGGCTTCTATTGGCGATAGAGCTCTGACCACTGAGCTACTCTTGATAGTAGTTCAGTAACAACTGACAGCATTACTTTTACTAAAGTAGCACCAGTGACTACTTTCATCACATCTGGATTTACCCATTGAAAGCACAGGCACATGCATTCTTAGAAGATCATCTCAACGTGCCGTGAGGTGAAACACCCTAGGGAATACAATGTCAGCAATATCTGTGGGCCAGTCTATGGCCATCTGAACCAACACTACATGCACCACAACTTTGCAATTTAATACAATTAACACTGAGCATTAGAGAGCAGCATGCAGATGTAGCGATAAATGTGAGTTATACCAGCTTGATGTCAGTGAGTGACTGCACTTATCCACAAGAAATTAACCACTATGTCGAGTCGTAATGATGTGACAAAAATGAAAATTGATAAGTCACTAGTCTCAGACAGAGATAACTAATAAATGGTAATGAGGTCTACCAGAAGGTATATCTTTTACCATCGCATTTACCAAGGAACATGGTACGAAATACACACGATCATTCAATGATAACAACAACCAGCAAGTGACTACATATTCGATTTTACAGCCTTATGTTTCGATAGCCTGCCAGTAACTTTGACAAACAAATTAATGATGATAATTACAATGATGCATGCTGTTCGGATGTTTACCTGCAGTTCGGGATAGATAATCCTGAAAATAGGTGGCGAAATTGTAAAAAGAACTGTAGATTTATAATAGCAGAATGTAATTAAAAAAGTGGCAAGAGCTATGTGTAAGGTAAGTTGCGTTACCAAGAAAAATCAGAAGTTAGTAAATACAGTATGCGAAATCAATACTAAGTAGGGCATCATATTATAAGTCATTTTACGCTACCAATCTGCATTCACATTTCGCCTGACTTATTCCAGACTCAGTCTTTTAAATCATGGCACACCTGAGAAACGCCAATCATATTACGCTGATTCCATAGTCCTAACAACGAGGAGTCCTAACACAGGAAGTTTTGAACCAGTGTCAACGTAACAATGACACGTTAGAAGCCAATGTGAATCACACAATCGAACTCTTGACACTGTTTTGTATTTAGACACCAGGCTTATCCTATTGCTATCATAATTTGAACCACTAAACATATTTTGGGTGCAAAGGTTGTCAGTAACGTGTTACTTCTACTTTTCGGGTAGCTTACATACCTTTCATTTTCTACTCCCACAAGAAGTATAGTTTTGTCATGGCTTGAAAGTCTACTTGTAATATTTTTACTTGAATAATAGCTATTTTGACCACCAGTTTGGGTATTTGTTTCTGTTGATTAAACAAATACAGTATCTGGCAACAGACTGAATAAAAGAGGCCATGGTACCAATCGAGATTCACAAAACTACTGGAAAATACCTGCTAGAGCAGAAAATCATTCGTTTCTTGCATGGCTTTACGCTTAGGATTCTGTCCCGGTGTTCAGGGCGCTTGTCTTTCCAATCTGTCTTCACATGGTCGCAATCCTCCAAACGGTGCATGGTGACGTGCCCAGTGGCATGGCCGGTAATAAGATATTTGTCGACAACAGTGTAGCAGGTGGGCGGTAGGCTCGTGTTGACGGTGCATTGGAGTTCAATTGCGGGTAAAGACCAAATCTTAAAATTAGTCGGATTTAGGTATTGAATCGTACTTGATTTTATTGATATGTGGGATAGGTTGGTTATAGAGTGTACCACGCGCACGATGTAACAATATCTTTATCATATTAACAAGAAGTATTGGGAAATAACCCAGATGTGGTGTTTTAGTCATAATTGGCACTCAAGTAGAAGCAGATGTAATGCCGAAAATTTCTGCTCACCAACAAGACGAAGCAGGCATCTCCATGATTGCATTACAAAATGCAGATTTTCAAGTACTCAAGTCGAGACGGTCAATACATTTAGTAAGCGGTCGAAGTTGGCTACTTTCAAGATTGCAGGGTGCATATTCACGACCAAAGAAAATTGACTAATACCACGACAAATTGGTTTAATTTTCAGAAATATACTCAGTTACCTTGATACGTGGGCTACTTCACCAAGTTGTTATGACAATCTCACTCATAAACGTGATTGAAACATATCCCAAATCTATTTTCTACAAAATTCAAAGTCAATTGACTAAGTAGTTTTACCTAAAAAACCTGTAAGTACAAGTATGAGTAGTCAATAAACAGTTGGGTTAGAGGTGCAAGTGGATAAAAAATACTTGAGTAATATGAAAAAAGTACAAGCATTCTTTTACTGATCACCTCTGGAAACAGCGTATTTTTGGATTAGATTACCTGGCTTTTTTAAAGACAACACCAATAGACAATAGCTATAAATTTTCCGTTTCAAAATACAATACAATGTAGAGAACTGAATATGGCTTAATAAGTGAATCTTCCACACTAGTATTAAAGAGGATGCTTACTTGAAAAACGTGGCTTTTCGCATCATTGCACAGGGTAGTCAACCATTCTTCTTCCAGTTCATGACTCATGGACAGAACCGCTTCTTTATGAACTTTCAATTCGCAGTAAAGCAATCTCTCTTTTTGATCCGAAAACACTATCCTGCCGTCTTCCAAACCCAAGAGTAAGAGATGTCTAGATTCAAATGGCCCATTTGAAATAAATACCGTTTCATAATTCTTATATAAATACCGTGACTTGGCGGAACAGACACCAGACGGAGTCTGATATTGGAATCCGTTTTTGGAAAACACAGCAAGCACGCAATGACACGGTGACGGAGTTACTTTTCTGGATAATATCTGATTGCACCTGTGTCAAACCATTGATCACATTTAAGGGAAACCTTTTAGGAGGAACCAACCAGATGCCTCTTGCTGTATTATGAAAATTACCTGTGAGCACTCTTGTCGTCTTCGAATTGACGAATCGCAATGGAAGACATGGTTGATGATCGGACACCTTCTACGAGCAGTCTTGGAATACCCCATTCTGCAATTCTGTATGAGGAATTAATGAGCAGACAGTTAGATTGTCACACTTTGCTTCACCAGGACATATTAGGATAATCAACCTTGGAAAGGAAAATGACTTCGAGGCAATATATTCACTTGCAGCAGATTATGAGTCAATATTGTCACGATTTTGGAATCGAAAACCGCACAGCAACAAGATCAAATTAAGCAAGCATCATGATATGAAACAAATAATCACATTTCCTATCCTCTACATTCCATATACAGTGCAAAGACATTTGTAGCATGTACAATGTACATTGTACAATGTACATATTCCTAGATATATTTAAAATCTACTTCCTCCTGCTATAACTAGGTCTATTAGCTAACTGTTGAGATTTCAGATTGTTAGAAATTAGAATCATTGTGATATTAGTAACATATAAATTGAAAATCTCCATACGCCAATCTCATTCCATTAATGACAGTAAGTTCTTGGTCTATATCTATACTCAAATACATACACACAGTGAAGCATAAGGGGGGTTCTCAAAGTATAAGAAAATATCAAGATACACGCAACATCAAATTTTCGGAGGTCAAATTTTCCAACGTTACCTGCAAGCCGGGTCTGTCTTCGCTGTGTAGATCCACAGTGTGGTCGGATTGAGCAACAGAAATGCGAGGTTGTTAAAACGAGAAATTGTGACATCATTCACGTTCGAAAGTAGCGACACCACGGGAGGTGGTAACACGGTACACAAAGCAGACGAATTTATTTTGTTTTGACCGAATAAACGTACACTGCCTGTGAAATATTCCAGAATTCAATTTCTTAACATAAGTACCAACGGACGGATATCATACTGTCTTCGCCTAAAGCCATGATCCTTTTGGCTTTTCCCTCGTGCTCGAGAACATTCAACTTGACGATTTGGCATCGAGCATGTCCCCAGAATGAAACGACGGGGTTGAATTTCAAAACAATTATCTGCAAATAGGAAAGCATTAAGTTGAAAATCCAAGCCCATAAATCAGTCTTGTAGGATATATACCTTGAAAGCTGTGATACAACAGCAATTTTGAATAGTCTTAGCCGAGTCTATATTGTGATTAGCAATTCTAACACTTTGTCATCAGGATTATATGTGTTGTAATCCTCTAAGACATGGGTGGGCAGACCTGCTTCAAGCTTGAGGCGCATATCAAAAAGCTTAGTTTTAAGAGAGCCACAACACAAAAATTTAAAGGCAATGCAGTGCGGAGCAGTTCCTTCAAGTGCTGCTGAGCATTTAAGGAGGATGTCAGTGTCGGTAGTCTTATTATTCCGTCAATCTGTCTTCGTTGGGTGACTAGTGGCAAAGTTTTGGTGTTTGGTTTCGTAATGACTCTGTGATTAATTATCAAGTTCATTGTTGAGCACAATTATTTATCATTGATTGATGACCATGCATCATTGTTGTGGGTGAAACGTTTATGTAAACTCGATTCCAGAGTTCAATTTCAAAGTTCTAACCCTGCAATGTCACCTTCCCCTAAATTTGGCAAGTATTACGTAAACCATAAGGAAAGAAACGACACGAAAACAATATGCATATTGTTAATACATGACAGAATGCATGAATGTATAAATCAGATTAAACCTCTTAGCAAAATGGCCAAACGCAAGTGAATTCAATACAGAGCCGCAATAAAAGGCTGAACGAGACACACGGCGCACGCGGCTCGTGGGCCACAGTTTGCTCACCCCTGCTTCAAGCTAATTGTTAATCACATACAGAAGCAAGCTGAGCCGATGAAGTACAAGCTGCGACTTCGTTAATTCACGACCAAACCTTAACGGCTTAAACGGCCTTAAAGGCTTGACCTTAACGACACGCAATGGATTAACAATCTACGAAAATGAGAAATTAGTGACAAGCGCAAAGCAATTTCACATCATTAACAATATGCGAGTATCAGAGGTCAGATGTAGTCAGTAACGAGGTACTTCAACTTTTTAGGAGTACTCAAGTAGGCTTTGTGAATGGATATGGTATGATATACTTCCATTTCTAGTTTAACTTTTTAATTAACACCACCTATAAGTTACACTTTAAATTTTGTACCTCCACTTGGAATAGTTTTGACAAGTCTTCGAAAGTACTACTTCGACTTATAATTGAGTATAAATATACGGTGTTACTTCTACTTGAGTAGTGATGTTGATTTTTTGTCCATCTCTGCCAAAAGAAGACATTAACCAAAGAATCTACTGCACTAGAATGCTAGACATCCATCATTAAATATAAATGGGACACCAATGACAAATTCGATACCAATCTGAATTAACCTTCCTGACGTTGGCACACCAGATATTTCCGTCGTCAGTCAATTTCATCCATTTTATTCCGTCCGGAGTGACATTCATGCTGTAGAACAAATCCATGGAGTCTAACGACCAGATTTTGATTATCCCGTCCATCGAGCTGGTGAAAACCAAGCCGGGCATTCGCGGATGGACAACAACACTGAAAGCAAGGTAGTTGTAAAGATATTTTACTCACATTCAAGACTGTAGCGATTTCTACCCAGGGGATTACTCGACAAACACGGAAGGGGAAAGAGTTGCTGTAAAAAGGGATCGATCTGAAATTTCAACAGACCGCAAACATGTCTACAAGTATTTCTCAACTTCAGGAGCACAGAAGCCTATGTGAAAATATAATTTAAAAAACTCGTCATGTAGACTTCAGGCAATTGATTAAGGTTGAGGTTCACGCCAGCCGTTCAAAAATTTACAAGTGCATTTCAGGTCAGCGACTTGAGAATACGTCTGAGGCTATAAGCAAGTAGCTTTTATGACTTGAAAATCCCATCTAGGATAGAGTTTGAGTGAGATTTTTACCAATGATGCAGTGATAAAGCCAAAATTTCAGTAAACCACCCCAAGAGTTCAAACTTGAAGTCTAGGGTGGGGAGATATCTTGCTCTGTATCAGGTATAAAATGAGACAGGCATAGAGTTTTAGGGAAAGAACAGATATACAGTATTACTTTGATATAAAAATTTATCGCACACCTTTCGAAGCATGACCGCAATTACAATTTATCGAAAAACTGCAGAAAACCGCACCTTGTGACTATTTTGGAGTGCCCCCTGAACGTGCAGATATGGCCCCCTGCAAATCCCCACACTTTTACCTCAGCGTCGACACCGCCGGTCACCACGACTCTACTGGACGAAGAATATGCCACCGAGGTAACAGTCCCAAAATGAGCGCTTAACAGTGAAAGTTTCGAATGAGACAAATGTGCACCAATACCAAAATGACGTACTTATTGATTTCAAACAGCTTTCTGAAATCCTGCGCATTGTAGGCGTACAAGTCATTCTCCGAGCAGTAAAAAATACATTGAGATGGAACGTCAAGCTCCACCTTGGAACACCAGGACCCGCCAACGTGGGGGTAATCACCGTGCGGTTGTAACCTGTAACAATTTTAAATGATATAAATAGTTCTCGACATTCCGTATCTAGATAGGAACGGGCAAGGGGCTCGTTATAGCCTTTAAAACTTTCTATGTCTTCCATGGAAATGCTGAGCGCCAAGCGGAGTAGCCTCAGACACCAGTTCTGCTGACCAGGTTTTAGGTCTGATGCTGCCAGGGTTTGAACCCATGACCCACCGATCAAGAAGCCGGACGCTTAACCATTACGCTCTCAATTATACATTCTTCGGTGTGAACGTATTATTTATAAGTGCGGAGGAGATAAACAGAGTAGGACTGCTTCTACTTTTTCAGATTCACTCCACGTGTTCAAGTGCTTATTTTCGGGTGCTCACTGATCAACTGAAACAATTTTCAGAATCACAAAACTCAGTTTTTCTAAACAGTAACAGAGTTGATAATGAAAGAAAATATGGATCATAGTATTTATTTTTACACACACACACAAGCATTGTTGGGTAGACAACTTACTCGTAGTTAGCCATTGGCTTTATGATTTCAAAGATGTGCTTGTCCGTCATCGCATATTTCCAAACGGTAGTGCCGGCGACGCCAGACGCTATCAATTCATCCGTGACGGGATTAAAATTGAGATGCAGCAACGAGTGCATGCTTCGGTTATGCGCTTTACACGTTTCGTGGAAGGCTCTGTTGTACACCTGAAAATTCACAGTTACATATGTAAGTAAACTTTTGTTTGTATAGGCCTACAAACTTTTTGTCTAGTTCAGGATCAAAATATACCTGGAAAATTTTTAAATAACACTCACTTTTAATGTGAAATCGTGGCATATTGCAAAGTAAACGTTGTACTTTTTACAGAAGATTATCGTCCGGAGCAGCTTTGTCTTGTATTTCGGGAAGAGCACCTCTCGTTTTAGAGCATCAGCAGCATAAGATCCGGGAAGCCACGATGACATGCCGCGTGAATCCAGCATGAAGAATCTGGGAGTGTTTGTTACAACGGGAAATGCTACAATGGATCCAGTTACTCGCGTTGGTCGTTGATAATACTTGTGTAAACCTAATCCCTAACAATAACAGTGGGTCAGATCAATAGAAGACTGCAGATCATGGGTGCTTCACCAATTTGTCTCTGTGTTGTGGCTGGTTATCTATTTGTATACGTGTTATTGATAACAAATAAGAAAAAAATCTGCTATTATGATCACCATTTCTTTTGCTCCATCTTTTTGCAGCAGGCCTCAAAGGATTTTTTATCTCAGGTGATCTACTTTCCATCAACAAAATACTATACAAAATGCCTGACATCGCATATTCAAATCCAGATTTGAGAGTAATATGTTTCAGACTCTGCTATAATCCCACAGAGGTTGAAATGTGTAGAGTGTGACATTCATCAGTAGAAATGTAGGCATACAAGGAAAAGACGAAACCAATCAAGATTTTATGCCTAGTTCAACACCAGATAGAAATTCACCAATATGTGAGGCATTAGCATGCCTACAACAGGACACGAGCTATATCATTTCTCTGCTATTACCGGTGTATTCTTCCATTATACAGAACGCCCATCATATTGGTCATTCGGCTTTGTTGTTCATAAACTGCTTTTGTTTGAAAACCAAACACTTCCGAGCGATTTCCATTAGACTCGGACTCTTCCGAGAATGCATCAGTATCTGGATCCGACTCCAAATTTCCATCCATGCTGAAATGAAAATAGTCAATCACACATATGATCAAAATGCATCTGTTGCAATACAAGGAAACAGTAAGGAACTCTGGAGTACCAAGATCACTAGAATACATCACCAATGTTCCATTGCTGTGAAGCAATCTCAATACTATTATAATGTTGCATGCTTAAATTCAGCGGAAGCAGTACTTTTCAATCACATTTGCTGCAAAATTTAGTGGGGCAGCAATTGAATTAGACTTTATGAATGTTGTTTTATGATCCATGGCGAAAATGCTAAAAAGTTGTGTTTCCTAAACTGACAGTAGACCTGTTGGACTTGAATAGGTTGTTATTCATTTTTGTCCTTGATGCTTTTTGCGTCACCGACTCATGATATACATACGTACACGATCTGTATATATGCATACCATGAGATGACTGCATGATGTGCATATGCCATTGACCAAGGCAGGCGCAGATATAGCCTGGTAAGGCTTTGTAAGTCTTGCACCACCCCTCCATGGTATCCCGGTAATGCTGAGCGCCAAGCGGGGAAGTCGTGGATACCAGTGTTACTATTCCGGCCGAGGATCAAACCCATGACTAACCGATCAAGAACCCGGACGCTTCACCGTCACGCTATGTTGTCGGTTACGAGGCTACTAGTTTCTCACTTAGCTGGAGTTTTATGTAAACAATTGAGATTTATACGTGAACACGGCCACACTTAAATCAGAGTACCGGTATTCAGAATTTTAGCTGACTACCGACTATACCAGTGGCTATCACACTGGGGGGCATGACAGCATCTGAAGGAGGCGCTGGCGCAAAGCTGCGGTCGAATGAAAAAAATTTTCCCGTTCTGCGCGATTTACCTCCAATTCACAGTTGTTGCTCTGTATATAGTCCGAATTTCAGATTTTATTATTCTATCATCAACGGTCATAACCATCCATGCCATCAAACTATCCGTTGGGATTGCCGGCATTCTGGTTGCATTTTGTGATATGACGATAAGGGCGGCATGAGATTTTTCAGTATCATAAAGGGGAGTGTGTCTAAAAATGTTTGAGAACCGCTGGACTATACATTCTAGCTTACTTACAGACTTCAAGTGAAATCACATACCAGATTTTGATAATCAACAACGTAACCCTACGCCATATGAATTACATACTAGACCTTATTGAGACAGAAATAACTCACGCCTCTTGCTGAGTTTCCAATGGTATATCAGACTTTGGTAGATGAACAAGCGTGCTCTGTAAATTTGAAAGTGCTGGAGCACTTGCACATCTCTTCAAATTTCTCTTAGTTTCGAGCAATCCATTTTTCGATGCGATTGATTCTCTTCTTTTGAAATATGGTACTGAGGTCTTATGATTTCGAGAAATACCTGGCATCTTTATGAATTCTCTCTATACCGTAGACTCAGGAGCTCATCTTCAAATCCACTGCAACAATTGCACCAGTACTCTATCTAATTGTATTTTCTGTTAAATGCTATAAAACAGGATACCTTGGCTCGGCTTGAAGACATGAGGCTTTATGTACTACGGTAACCACAACGCAAGCACCGTAATTTCAGACCTAGTAATAGTATTATCCATGTAAAGACAGTGGCAGTTTTACGATAAACACGAAGTCGTATTATTGTTTTTGTAGGACATCGGGATTCCGGATATGTAAAATGACAAAAGGTTCACCTAAAACAGTGTGGTAAAACGAAAGGCGATCTGGTATACTTAACAAGAACAAGGGGTTTCATTTTTCTCGCACTCATTGAAACATTATCCTCCTTTTGTCCCTTGGAGAGGATTTGTTATTCATGAATATTTTTGCAGGCAACGATACATCGAGAGAATAATTGATACTTTACTACAGTGATTTGGATGCATATGACCACGGTTCTATAAGTTTGTATTGCAGATTGAAATGATAACATAGCAAAACGCAAACTACGCACCGGCTCCACCATCTGTATTGAGCGACCCGAATAAATACCAGCAATGCATTGCAAGCACTCGGCTATATAAACAAGTAGTCAGGAACGCTGACACGGTCTGCTGCGCGTCGGAGGGGGTCGGTCCTTGGCACTGAGCTTGGTGCTCTGGTGCTGACACGGTCTGCTGCGCGTCGGAGGGGGTCGGTCCTTGGCACTGTCCTTGGTGCTCTGGTGCTGACAATGATATATATCATCGATCGCTGATTACCCAGAATATCATTAATATCAATAACCATCAGAATATTTTTTCATCTGATCAAGACACACACACAATGTACAATGCGATAACACACAATGCGATGTAATGAACAGATAGGATGTCGCGGTTCTTCCATTCCTTGTGAGCGTCTTCTTTCATCGAATCTTTTTCTGGACTCTTTGTCGCCGTAAGAACAGTCACGCGGGGTAAGAGGAGCCCAGATTAAACCTCCGACCGTTACAAAATACCAAGGATTGTCGATGTTGACATTAGGAAGCTAAAAATAATCAAGTGTATGTAGGCTTTCAGTTCCATTGTGATCATAATGCCACAAATTTCAACGACTACTTCAACTCGGAATCAGAAGCGCACAACTACTACAACACAGCCGCGTACTCGAAGAACAACTACCATATGATCAAGATGGAATACAAGAAAACGCTGCGCTATAGTATCAAGTATGCCGGACCTGTAGTGTGGAACAGCCTCCCTTGCTATCCGACAGTGGTCGAGCACCACCACATTCCAAATCGAAATACAACCAATTTCTACTGGATCAATACTAGTAGGCTTACCAGCTTACCATATTTTGAAAATGCAAAAAGAGGACACTTTTTCAGAAATTTGCAAGATACAAAACCTGAGTAGAATTCTCAAAAACCGGTGAATATTTCCCACTTTGCGGTCGGTTGACTAAAAAAAAAAGGTCATCACTTCCGCTCAGATCTCAAAATACCGTTTTTTCCTCTACATTGCCAGGTGGATGACTGAAGAAAAAAAAAGGTCATCACTTCTGCTCAGAGCTCAAAATACCGTTTTTCTCTCCGCATTGCCAGATGGATAACTGAAAAAAAAAAAAAAAAAAAAA
>ATSW01020096.1:0-12647 GCA_000444245.1 Botryllus schlosseri
GCGCCGATATGCCTGTTTCTATATATCATGAGTATTTGGTGGGAGGGGGGAACCGTTAGGGTTGTCCAAACTCTGAAAAAATTCAGAATGCTGCGTTGTCAAACCTCATTCTGTTGATTAACAAGAGTGACACCGCAAGATGCTAACAGGAGAGGCGTTTTCATTTCATGAAACGCGTTTGGAAGTAGCTGTTCCGGTGTGGGTGGCCCACCAACCTTGGAATGACAATAAGACTATCAAACAAGAAATCAGGTCTCGTGATTGGCCAATCGGCCATACTTCTATAATTACGACGAAAGCAGCCAGCTTATTCGATTTGTTTGTTTTATTCACAACATTATCGCTTATCGCCTATAAGGTCATTTGCGCTCAGCACGGTAATTTCATTACCATCAGTGACTTTGAGGTCTTTTTGTCATAATGCGGACGACTTCCACGCTCGCGCTAACCCACCATCGGTTAATTCCGGTTTTCGTGCACCCGTACCTTGAGTCTTCGCTACCGACTTTGGTCTTGGTTCACCTTCACTCTGGTTTTTTTCATACATTGTAATCGCAGCGAGGTTAGCGATGAGCAGCTCAGATGAACTTCTGGCACGCGACACATAGACGTTGCTCCGAGTATAGATAGCCTAACTACCCTACGGATAGATAGATACGCAACACCAGTCGTCACGCTTGCTTGCCCGGAGGGAATTACCGCTCAGCAATCTGAACGCAGCATAATTGCTAATCCCCTAGCTGACGACCTGATCGCTTAAATTAAATAAAGTTGATCTTATTTGAAAGCTACTGTCGCGTTGATTCTGAAAATATACATTAAAATTTCATTAAGGGAATGGAACCAGCTCGAAATAGCCTTCGAAGTCTGAATATCGGAATTGTTGCTAACAATGACAGCGACGTAGCACAATGACCATAACAATTGCCCTTGCATGGTTGCCATTGTTTACAACAATGCGGATTTTCAGACTTGAGGTGTATTATGACATGGTTACGCTGCTCTGATCAGATTTTAATGTATATTTAACGGAATATATTGGTATAACGCCATTTTAATAATATTCAATAAGGAGTTGGTAAACCTTACGTAATTCCCTGAGACTGAGACCCGATAAGACCTTTGTGAGTCGTATATTTGTCGTGTGAACGAGATAACAGAATATGAAATAGTACGATGTTTTGTGCATGTACTCTCTCGCGGCTATGATAGATATGCGTATGTAATACCACGTAGAGATATTCATTCATTCATTATTCGCTGATTCGGAAGTCCGTTGCATTGCCGTACGTGATTCAATAAAGTTACAAGTCGTGGAGACAGAACAAAATATATTCGTCAGTGTGATCCATCGAATACGTGTGCAATAGACAGGCTTCGGCCTTCGTGTACGTCAGCCAACAAGGCCGTACGGCGTGGTTACGCCGGTCCGTCGAACGCAAGGGAACACGCAGCGAATTGTAAACGCAACCTTCTGGAGTCAGATTATACAACTATAACATCTACAAACATTCGCTCTGCGTTATAGTATATTTCCGAAATCAGTGCGACAGTAGCTTTCAAATAAGATCAACTTTATTTGATATGAGCGCTCAGGTCGTCAGCTATGGGATTAGCAATTATGCTGCGTTCAGATTGCTGAGAAGTAATTTCCTCCGGGCAAGCAAGCGTGACGACGGGTGTTGCGTATCTATTCGTAGGTTAGTTATCTATACTCCGAGACGGGTCCGGAGAGGTCAGCAGATTAGGAGCTTCTCTTTGTCTACGTGGCCATCTAGCGGCCGTAGAAAGAAAATTCTGCAGCCGTGGACACGTAATTCAATTAGTATCTGTTGGCGGCCGTCAATATGCAAATTGAACTTACGATTTGACTGACATGGCTGGCCATGGAAAATGCTATCTCATTGCCGACCATAACCAAATTGAATGTCCAGCCTAATCATACAAACTGAGCATTGATGATCAATAACACCGGGCAACAATTTTGAAAGAAAGAATTGTTGATTTCGATTTTGCCCGTGATTTAGGCTAATTTGGGCCTGCTGATTCCAGAAATGCCACTGGTTTTCTTCTATCACGTCAAGTTTGCCAAAAATATGCATATTTTCACGAATTTAGCCATATTACTTTTCCATACCATATAAAAACCACACTTTTACCATATAATAAGTTATCTAGTCAAGGGTTCAATTGAATTATCAAAAATAAAGGTAGTGGTATCGATCCAGGCCGATGCTTCCTCCCATTTCTGGTTAGGGGATGCAACCATCCGAGGATATTTCACACAAAAAATTGATGCAAACTGCAGGATACGGCAAGAAAAATAAACATTACATTTACTATCAGCTATAGGTCCAATGCCCCGTTCAGCTTATCCAGTGTAACTTTAAACTGCTATACGCTCGATAATTTCGATCAAGATGAAGATCTTAGGGATAGCAGGCCAAATGATTTAGATTTTGAAATTGAAGATGATTCAGAATGTAGAGTAGTTCCTCCACACAAGTTATTGATCTGACATAGGCTTTGGGACTTGGAATAGTAATTTTTGGAACTTTTAACATCCTTACGAAGCGAGAAAAGATTACTAGGCAAGGTAGAGAAGGTATCTCACTTTCGATCAGGAGAATCAGCCTTTTCTTCGTCGGCCTACTTTCGGTAGCTTTTTGTATTACCGTGATATTGGTACTGGCATGATACTGTCACATTGATTACTGGAGGAGTTAGGAATCCCCCTTTAGAACTCAGGTGAATGACAAATGCCTATATGTAGCTAAAAAAAGAACCTAAAGTGTGGCATTCTCCAAAATGGCAACGTCTTAGGTGCAGTAACAATTGCACACTCAGTTAGTCTTCGTGAATAATACAGAAACATTGAGGACAATAAAGAAACATAGAATTGTTGCAATATCACGAGCACGATTGGAATGTATGTGTCAGCTTTGAAATATTGTGTTTTCTTTGTTTTTCAGACAATAAGGTTGCACAGCACATGCAACCCTGATACACATGCGCCACTGCCATATGTCTATGTCGGATAGCAGACATTAAAATAAAAATCTTAATACTTCCTCTGAAAACCTTGACATAGCCAGAGTAGATTGTAGCTCACATCTGTTAACTGGCTATTGTTCGAGTATCAAACTAGACGACCTACAGAATTATGGGTTATTAGCGTGAATTTGGACCCTAAAACTCGCATTTTATTTGTCCTGTACAAGCAATATCAGTTTAAATCAACCAAATAAATCAGTGCAAATGCTTTTTTGAAGTCTAATGATTTACTTTCGACTGGTTGTAGTTTTTGAAACGTTTTATACAATAAACACAAAATATTAAAAGTAGTGCTATGTGAGGCAATGTGGGGGGTGCCTAACCGAAAAACTTGACGTGATAGAGAAAAACGGAAGTCATTTTTTATTTCAGTGCCCAAAAGTTAGTCAGAATCAATTTTCTGATCAAAGTCAAAATAAACTGTGTTTACCAGTGTAATGTGTATGACTCAATCGTGGTCAAACATATGATCATTCATGTACGGTTATGGGCTTACTGTCGATAGCAATAGGTGAGAGCGAGAACGTTTTACTAAACATTTTGTAGCTGGTAATCCACATGTTTTAAATATTTTTCCAGGCTTTTGTATCTGCCCTTTTACCAGGCTTTTGTATCTGCCCTAATTTACCGCCAAATGTATATGGTTATTCGGTCGCGAATTGTATCGATTTATTATTGAGTCGCCATGTTTGATCATTTCAGCATCTGTGAAAAATACAAACAACAGAACAGCCAATACAAAGTCGTTTACGGGGTGTCATCGTGTCAGATATACTGCGCATAACCCGGTGTAACTGTGAAGGAATTCACCCCGTCTGTCACGGCAAGATAGCGTGATGCTGGAGCGCTCTGCTTCGTGATCGGTAGGTGGTGGGTTCGATCCACAGTAGGATCATACCATAGACTTAGAAGTAGGGCGATTTTTTGTTGCGAAAGTTGCAAAAACTTGCCCGACTTATGAGCAAAACTGTTATTTCTGGCCGCTCCTACGTGCTTGAGAGAGACTCAATAAATGTGTGGGTGGAGGAGATACCACACAATGAAGTTTTCCTGTCGGGACTGCATTTTTGACATAAACAGAGTATCTGGAGGTGGTTAAAGTACTAGCCTAGTAGTAAAGTGGTAAATTTCCACTCAATTACCACTGAAAGTAGCAGGTTTGTAACCAAGTCGCAAGGCTATATGAGTCCCAAGTTAATATCACTTTTATGGTTTTAACTCCAGACTCCGTGCGGAAGAAAACCGTGCATATTTGTTACGTTTTCTGACGTGGAATAATTCAAATAAGCTTAATATAAACTCAAGTACACTGGCTGTGTAACTTATGTCGTTGCGACGTATTCGTAACAATTTGTTTGAGTCACGACGCACCAGTAATCGTAGCTTTTACAATAACTTTGTCTCGCACAAGTCGGAGTGGGTTAATATTTGCGTACAATCATCATCACGTAATATAAAGTCGGGTTCAGAAGCGGGAGTAGTGACAGTCGTACACTTAATCAGCCCATCTGAACTTGTGACACGTGGGAAAAATGACGTAAAATTGACTTCTGCATTCTTCCAAAAGTCATCATAATCTCGTAATAACGGCTCGAAGAAGATTGTAGTATTACACAAATTGGTTTGAATTTATGATAAGAATAGTTGGATATTTGTTCATGTGAAAACACCGTCAATGACCATTGCGATCCTTTAGTGTAACGTTGTATAACGAACGGGTGCGGTAATACGAGACACCGTTATTCCGATGCTAATCGCCTTGAAGACACGAAGGCATGGAGTGTTGGGCAGAATGCAGCCGGCCAAAGTGCGGTACCATAAATTGGCACTGAAAATTTGCAAAGAAATGATACTCTATAATTCATGTTCCTACACGAAATAATTTTAGGCTTCCTTCGAACTCACCCCTCAATATTTGAGTGCGGCAGTTCAGGTCTGCCGCTGCTGTGCAGTAAGTGACAGAAAAAGCCAACGATTTTCTAGAACATTCATGCCATGTATGCTCGTTACCATGATTTTTGGAATGTGATTTTGGTGAGGCACCGCTATTGGATCGAATACGATCCAAACGTTACGACGTGCTGCCACATTATAGTGTATAAGGATAGGCAGATACAGGATGTGGTCATGGCGTCACCATCGGGGCGATTTTAAACATCTACAGCACTGACCAGTAGCAAGCGGGGTTGCAGAAGAGGACTTCCCACAACCTTGAACAAATGGATGAGCATTGAGTTAAATAATGTCACCATGAACTCCCGCTTCGCAAGCGAGTAAAATATTATATCACGCACACATTACGATATAATCCTACATAATAGAGACGGATAAAAATATGAAACAGAGGGGCAATTGTTTTCCTTATCTCCATACTTCGCGGTGATAACCTTCTCTCGCTTTCTGATTGACACTGCGTGTCATCCGTTTATCGCTGGAAGGAAAGCTTCACAAAGCAAAAGACAGAAAACGCGTTCTCTACAGGAGGCGCGACTTCACGCCTTCTGCACCAGATTCGTACTTCGTACGTAAAGCTTTGTAGTTTCTTGCCGACGTATTATCATATCACTTTTTGCCTGTAAGTGAGGCTATAAAAGAAATGGTCGTCTCTCGTAACGTTCATAAAGCTGGTCAGTGTTAGCAGGGACATGTTTCGTTGCAGTTGTTTGTTTGTTTTGGGGTATTCGTGGTGTTTGTCGATTACTATGGTCATTTACACCAGGCCGATATTCTTCTTATTTTCCGTAACTGCCGACTTATAGCACGGCTCACCTCTAGGCTTTTTGTAAGACGCCGCTGAAGTGGATGAGCTGGCAAGGAGGATTCGTTGAAGTTGTACCTATCTCAGGCTCGCATATCTCAGGGTGCTATGAGTCGATAAACCGGAGTTCGCTATTCTGAACCTGTCGCTGTGATTAGATGTAGTAATAAGTCCATTCATATTGCCTTCGGTGTTTAAACTATAACAGTGGTGGCTATTATAGAGCAAGTGTTTGGACATATAGGAATATTGGGCTTAAGCTGCACTATCTATTACGAAAGTCAGCAGAGAGAGAATAGAGAGACATTAAGATTTTGGCAACTTATGGTTGAAAACAAACGTGACAATTACCGATGCAAATATTGTTTGATCAGCATTGCAAGTAGTTATGAAAAGATTCGCGTCCATTTTATGACGTTAAATTATCATGTCTCACTGGAACAATATATTATTTCCAAAATTGCACATGTCAGTGATGCCGTAGGTCATTCTGTATTAGCAGTGAGGATGCATACCAGAAGTAAGAAATATTTAACTATCCATTTAGTGCGTACATGAATATCAGAGTTGTTATGCCGATTTCAAGGCAGTCGTAATTGATTTTGTCGCATAATAAACAGATTTCTCAACATTTTATTTTCACGCGGTCTAAATGACCTAAACTGAACGGTACAAACGAAATGAAAATCGCACCTCGTCGCTCCTCTAGAACAATAAGAGGCTCCCAACCGAATAGACACGGACAACCAGTGCCTCATTAAAATAAGGAGGGGTGAATGTTGTATGTTTGTTGTTAAATTGGTACCGACTTCAGTTTTGTTGTGATTACCTTTCTGTGTTAATGATCATTCGTCGTAATGTACTGGCGTGAACTATAATGATTGCAGACTTTCTATCTGTTTCGCGTACTGAGAACCGTTCTTCATTTATGTTGCTGTTGTCGTAACTGTTGGTATTGCGAGTATCGTAGTCAAGGTATTAGTTCATTTAGGCCGAAGTAATAAACTGCTTACGAATATTGTTTCGTGCTCACAACACTCACCTTCATCTATTTAAGACCAAGCCGGTCGATTCGAAAATTTTGCCAGATCTGACTAAGTGCCAGCAATTGCGAAGTATATTTATCGGTAATGTATCTGCAGACAATCAAAAAGACCGCCAAATCACCATGGCACTAGATTCACTTCTCGATAGTTGCCAGAATATTCGTAAGTTTTGCATCACAACACAATCGCTGAACGTTCATGTTCGCCGGGCGATCTCAAGGCACGAGCGCAATCGTATGCGATCAAGTGGTTATACTGGTAATATGTCGTATGGCTTTAATTACCCTTCCAATGATATTACCAGTAGCCGTAGGTACGATAGGTACCTGGCAGAATCCCACGTCGCCATCTGTGACCCATTTGACATATTCGTCTGATTGTGGTATCGAATGTGGGATGCCATCTTGTAATATGAAACAAACATTTTCGTGATTTTGATTGTGATACTCCCGGTGAAATAGCAGATGTATCTTTACTTCGTCCTACTTGTAGTTCTTCAAGAGTTTGGTCAGTGTCGTGATTTATTGTTAATTTGTGCTATTCCTCTCTCTCTCACTCACTTCATGTGATGAACCTTCGGTTATGAACTAATATAATTTATCAACATACAGACCTATGTGCGTAGACAAGAACAGGAAAGGAGTTGTTGGAAAAGGTTATGAGTAACAAGTAATTTTTATAGATAGGACCCGAGTCAAGTCGATTCATTTTCAATTCCCAGCGAGTCAAGTCCGAGTTGACGTCACGGAGCATAAGTTAGGGTTGCCATACGTCCAGAATTTCGAGGACATGTCTGTAATTTCCATGTTCAAATTGCGTTTGGAGGGAAATTCCAAACTATGCCTAAATGTCCGGAATTTTGAAGGCTTGAAATAGGATCAAAATATTTCTGTAAATCAACATAAACGATAATATTTTGGGACAGATTTACGCCACTTGGAAATTTTTCGCGCTGCGCGCGATTTAGTGTCGCGTTCATTGATTTTAATATGTGGACCACTGCCCGCCCATAACATGCAATCAAAAATACATATTATAACCATCATTTCCTGAAATAAGTCTAACTGTAATCAAAATTATAGGAGAACGGGTTATTCCTAGAGTCGGGCAAGGTCATTTATATGCTTTAGTCAAAGATAGTGACTCTAAACCTGGGTGTCGTTTGCCTTTATTCTGGGGTTCGCGAAGATGTTGATTGATTGATTGATGTTGTCAGCTTCAAAAATAGGCCGTGAGTATCTGGGCAAAGGTGCTGACCGTTTTTCAATAATCAGCTTATCAAATTTCGAGCTGGGCCGCAGAACAGCAGCTTATCAAATTTCGAGCTGGGCCGCAGAACAGTATCAAATTTGTGCCATTAAAGAAAACATTAACATCTTATAATTGTGTAAATACTTTCGAAAAACATGTAGTATGTGCCTACTGACGATTAGCACTCATTATAGTCGACGTATACGATACGGGGTGACTGGAATCCGCGAAATCGTCGTTGGTTCGACAGTTACAGCAAGCAGGTCTAGATGATTGGTACAAAATGGGTGTTATGACGATGATGACCGCCAACCGTAAAATACTGCGTAACGATATAGTCCTGATTAAAATGTTTTCAATTGATTGTTGTTTTAAATGCAACCCTACTCTTGCGTGATATTGAATGCCTCGAAATCGTAACACACAAATTTTCTCACCGTTAACATGTTTAATCAATCAGTTTTAAGACATTTTCGGTACTGATAGACGACACTCGAATCAAGTCACATGGAATGTCTCGAGTCATATTATTCGGGGAGATGTCGTGTCGAGTCAATTCACAAAGTGAATCAAGTCGAGCTGAAGCGTTTTTCCTCGCTTGACACAACAACATTAAAATCGCTGTTGCAGAATATTGTCACAGTGGCAGAGAAAAATGACTGTGGTTGCGTACCCCTGAAATTTCCCTCTCGTACCCCGGTTTGAGAACTCCTCATACTACATCAAGATTGGTGAATATACTTGACTTTATGCATGGGAAAAGCTGTCTGCATAAGGTTCCCGTAGCCTATACGACTGCAGAATATGCCAATGATTGCAAATGTTACGTATTTCATACCCTAATCAATCCGTATAGATATCGGAGATCGGGAGGGAAACCACTATGTTCGGCTCATAATCCCGACATCTGGTCGGTTCTGCGTATCGGAAATAATCCCGTTTTACTGCAACTACCCGATCAATGCGTTATTAATTAAGGCAATTGTTCTGTACCGTCGACCTTACGGTCGTCGCGTCGGTTGTAGTTCCGAAATTGATTTTGATTGGATCTTGAAGTGCCGATCAATACACAGTCCAAGATACACATTCAACAAGACTTTGAGTAAATTGGAATCATTGCTTGTCAGGCCTCGGATTGCGGTACCATACGATATGAATTTTCGCTTCGTCACGTTGATGTCCTTTACTCAATGCGCTCATCCATGCTGCAGGTGTTCAAAATCCCACAATATCGCCATGTCGCGCTGGGGTACGCAAATGGGCAGTAACGGCGGCGACATGGAGCCTAAAGGAATATTCGACACCTAGATGCAATAATCGTCTCGAGTTCCAACCTGCTCATATCGGTAGCGTGACGGCGTTGAAGACAAACTGTGTCACTAGCAGGAACAATTGCTAATTGATCGTTTGAAGTCGCCGTGCTTTTCCGATACTGCGCTAACATTTCAATTACCACAGCAGCACAACACGACGCTGATATCGTTATGTGTAATTATATCCCCATATCAATTGTCTGAAAACGCTCTCTGAGTAGTGAGTAGTGAGTACCCTGTTTACGCATTATTGATAAGGGCAACTCAGTTTATTTAATTGAAGCCAACCGATATGCAGAATCCGCACTAATTCGCAGTGCTGCCACAATTCAAAAACTATATTCAAATCCCGGAATTGATAACATTCGGCATTACGTCATGTGAATTAAACTGCACGTAATTACTAAATACACGATTTAATTTCACACATCCATACGCTACACGGGATAAGCATATAACCACGCCCTGCATTTCTAATCCATCAAATGATGGTATTCACGATTGACACCCTAGCATAGGGTATATTTTAAGTCAACGTTTTAGCCCTCAATTTTTCATCTTTAATTTAAGGCAGAATCATGTTTAGAGACCAGTGCCCCTCTAAATTGTAATTTAATGCCATTATGCATCAAGGTCACATCAAGAAAGAAAATTCAAAAAAACACTAAATGGGCCAGATGTCGACTCTCGAGAATTGTGATTGCAATATCGCTCATTTTAAATTAAATAAGAAATTGCCTCGCTTTCATCACTGCAACAGAAAATGATAGAACTGTTAGCTAAATTCACGTAGTCCTTGAAGAAACCTTTAGAATGACACCAAGCGGCGTATACCGGAAAGCAAAAAGCTATTGATGTTTGAATTGATGATATGGCGTAATGTGTTCGCGTTGATCTACACGGGGACTCTTTTATAAAGGTGTGTGGTCACAAGAACCAGAGACTTGATGATTTGTGACCATCTTCGGTAGTTATCACATGTAAATAATAATCGAACAAAGTGCCACTTCACAGTCAATTGTAGTGAGTAATAGACCCAAGTCAATTGCAAAACAGAATCGAAACTCAAACGTTGATATTTAATTGACCTAGACCGGTCCCACCATTGTATTACAAGAGCGAAATATAGCGAAACACATTGCACAAAACCGCATTATTATGTAATAGCACTTTAAAAATATACATCACACGAATATACAATTAGGTCGAGCGGTTTACACATAGCATCTGGGATTCTTCATTGTAGCTATCGTACCCACCCTCAGCGTCACGAGGATGGAAACATCCATTACTCATGTATAATATTGTGGACAACCTTGTTTGGCGAAATTCAGATTTGAAAACCTGACGTAACAATTAAAAGCACAGAGCGTGTAACAATGACAACTAACATGTTTTGAAGTACACTGACGGAAACAGTGAGTTGCGACTCAAATATGTACTGCATATTTTGCTACATTGGTTTTATTTTGAATATTGGTCGCTGACGATTGCCGCTGAATTCTTGAAAATGTTAGCTCCAAAAGCTTCGGGCTTTATAATATCTACTCAATGAATGTATTGTTGAACTGTACAGCGCATAAAACTGATAGAAACGGCGTCGTTAAGGTACCAGAAAGATGTTGCAGTAATTGAGCTGGCATCCGCACCAAACAAAAACTATCACGATACGAAAACATGGAAAACAGCATCATTAATCATAGTTTCATAATGAAACGTCGGGTATCGACATCACTCACGTCCAGCAAATAAATCAAACGGGCTACACGCAGCAACCTCAGACATTGATGAAGACCGATTGCCCAAATCTTGATAATAAAAAACACCGGAATCCCGTTTACACGATATGACAACATTTCGCCCATTAGCTCTCATATTCTCTTCATACCGAAGAACGCGAAGACGAACAGTATCGTTCACGCGTTCACTTAAGATATGGAGCTCACAAATTACCCTGCATTCCGCAAAAAGTGAATCAAGCGCGTTGGTCATTTTTGCACAGTTACAATCTCTGTGCACTCTGGCGGTTCATAACTGATGCTGATGATGCTACTTAAGAAAATTTTTCGCAATTGGTTGCAACCACGCAAGTGTTTTAGAGTTTTGAAAATTAGTAGTTGCGGGTGAGTCAGGCGGATGTGAGTTAGTTGATGCATTACATGTAGACACTTGGTAAATTTTGCAAACTCCCACACTTCCTTGCTGCCACCACGTAATGTCAATGATCTGACATTGATAATATTACAACACATTTCCTCAAATTTAGAAATATTTGTCATTCCCAAATCGAGAATAATCAAATGCTCAAGTTTTGACAACAACGAAATGCAAATCAAATCCTTGATGTTGATAGGATCGCGAAATTCGTGGCAACATTGCACCTCAAACTTTTTCAGATTGGGGAAAGTGGTTACCAGTACATTAAAAAATGATGTGTCAACACCTGCCACCGCTGGCTCAGGGCGCAACAGTGGAGATTGCGGACTCGGGTGACTTACTATGGATTCGTTCACCGAAATAGCCAGACCTTGCAGATGCTTCAAATTTTTGATGGCGCTCATGAGTGTGAACAAGTCGAAACGGAAGCTCGCTAGATTAAGCTCTTTCAAATTCACGAATGAGCCAAGCCTTTCATATATTTTAGCAAGAACCCGTGCATACGGAGTGTCGTAAAAAGAGAAATAGAGGTGAGTTAATTTCGGCATTTCACACTCCAAAAATATCCCAACAATAGTGTCAGAAAAGCACTGGAAGTCATTATGATCCCTTATCGTGGCCATAGTGAGATATTGCAGTGCGGGAAGAGACGTTGGGAATGATGCCCCACCACATACGCAAGGCCTAACTCGAAGCCCATAAACGCAAAGATAAGGGAAATACAAATACATAATTTCTTGCGATTTATGCCTTTTGTTGGTATCCACTTGAATACAGTGCAGCCCACTTTTCTTCAACATATTCCTGACTTTTGTCATGCTGGATGTATTCGCAGATATGGGGCCTTGGTGATAAATCGTACGATTGCTCTTTGGAAATATTCGTACGCTTGCGAGATCAACCCCGGATTTGATTGACAGATTCCAATCTTTACTGATTGAAATCGAGTATGCCTCTTTATGACAGCAAGACTTGAGAAACTTATCGATATACTGGCGTTTCAATTCCAAAGGTCGCAATGACTTACTTGACTTGTAACAATCGGACGTGAGAATAACGTCGGCGTGA
>KE598858.1:1170-11471 GCA_000444245.1 Botryllus schlosseri
CTACAAGTCGGCAGCTACGAAATCACCATAAAGAATATCGTCCAGGTGTAAATGACCATTGTAGTCGAAAAGCACCATGATTTCCGCACACAGCAGCTACTAACAGACGTAGCTATTCATTACGTGAAATAAGTACGATTTCGCAGAATAAAATATGATGATCCAATCCTTTTCACTGTGTTCTGCACCTGCGACCTACACGTTAATTTCTTTACTTTTCATGCGAGTGTCAGCATCAATATCGCAAATCTGTTATCTCTACTGCTCGTCTTCGTAAAATTCAAGTATCTGCGAACAACAAATATAGAATTACATTCCGAGCCTGGAATTTTACTCCGACACGCGGTACTACCAATGCTCCTATTTTGCAGTACCTGGAAAGGCGTTTCAATGTTGCTGTGAAGCGAATTGTGGCGTTGATGGTCTTAATAAGCGAGGTAAATAATCTATTTTCACAAACCTTTTCCTTCGTATGCATGATTTGCAAAATATCTGGTTGTACAGTAAGATGGCAGAGCAATATATGTCGCATCATAAGGTCAGTGAAGATACGTCGACAACTATGTATCGTACTATATTCCGGGCTGATGTTGTTTCTGTGACCCACTTCGTAGCGATTGAAACGCCGCAAGAACACTTCAATTCGTTGCATCGTCTGCTTTCAGTCGATTGCCATCCCAGATCATGAAATGTAATGTGTACTTGTGTAGTAGCGCGTGCATGATTGGCATGGAAGTCTACACGTTATCATACGTTTTGTGAGTGGCAGACACAAGGGCGTATCCTGGTACAATGGCAATGAATTCATGAAACATGACCAACTTATTGCTTAGGGCAACATCCAATTAAATTGTAGGACATCTTGCCTGCGCCACGCATTGATGTGATTCCACCCTTGTGTGTATTGTAAATGTTCAATGCCAGTACATACAGTCATAACTCCACGCAAGTCGAAGATTTATGAAAATCTGAATTGTTTTCAGATATTCTACATGGGCGCGATCATTTATCTACCAGCTGTTGCGTTGAACGCCGTTGCACCCATCGAAATAAGCTGGAGCGTTGTCATGATCGGTGGGATATGCACGTTCTATACAGTACTGGTAAGGATTCATTATTCAGCGAAGTCTAGGTCAATTTCAAGAGTGTTCCATGTTTTGAAGGGAGGCATGACCGCAGTGGTGTGGACTGATGTTGTGCAATCAGTGTTTATGCTATTCGCATCGATTTTGCTCTTTATCTTCGGCACGAACTCTGTGGGAGGTATCAGCGAGATGTCAACGAGGCTGGAAATGGGCCGTCGAGATACATTCAGCAAGTAATGATTTTATGTGCACATGGACAATTATATTTAGAAACATATCAAATTAAACTGAGATGTAGTGAAGTGAATTTCTTCACATATAGAACACCTTGTAGACGTAGACAACGAACCCGTGAAGTCTTTACTCGATTTAGTCGTGCGTTCTGCCCATGCACTATACCGCCAACGCCCAAACATCTGATGTATATAGAACGTGAATGTTTTCTGCTGAGTGTTAAGAACATGAACATAGACAACTATGGTGAACATTTGCTTTTGCCGGCCTCAACGAAACCCTACAACTGCTGTAGAAAGGTTAACTGTGACACTTGGTAGAAATTTCTCTCACCCATAGTTGTAATGAACTAGGGCTGGGAGTCGAGTATTCGAGTATCACTCATTATGACGTCATTTCAGAGTGTAATATGTACTTTTCATGCCACCACAAAAAATAGAACGCCTGTTATTTATCAAATTAAAGATACATTGGTATTTTTCGACCCTGCCGATTTCATTGCACTTTGTGACAATTTGTGGGATGATCATGACTTTGGGATGGTGTTATTTCCAGTATCGTTCGTGTACTCGAATCATTGTGCCCAGCCCTAAATGTAACAAAATACAATGTAGCCCGATGTGTAAATATATCAGAAGGGGTCAGTAACGAAGTACTTCTACTTTTATCTAGTACTCCAGTAGGTTTACCTACCTGTACTACATACTCAGGCGGTTATGTTTTAGCTCATTTCCACTTACACCTTTACCCAAACTATACTTCTTTTTTGCACTTTGGTAAAGTATACTTTTGGGTTATGCTTGCACCACCGTTTTGGGTGAAATTGCCATAACAACTGGGCGAAAGAGCCCCTGTGTCACGGTAACTGAATTTATCATCGAAAATTGCGCTGATTTGTACTGGATCATTGAACATTTTATACATCAGTCGCGAAGATGCAATTTTTCAAGTGGCCTCCTTCCGATTAATGCGACGATCGACCAAATCTACGTTTTGAAACCAATTATACTTGAGTATTTTAAGATCTTCCTTTTCTACTTCCATTAAAAGTAGTTTTGACAACTCTTTTAATTTTCTACTTCTTCTTGTAACTGAGTAGACAATGATGGCTTACTCCAACTTCTAGTTGAGTAGGAACTCTGACAACTTTTATTATCTCTGGCAAATGTGCATTCTATGTGAAAGCGTAGGCCTACATATTATTCGGGTCCATAAGTTACACCTGGCCATGTGCCCGTCGCCAAAATATAGTCAGACAACTGTTGTGACTTCTGTTACTTCACGGCCCAGATGCCGGATCTACTGAACAACTGAAGGTAGAATATGTCGCGAATATCTGGACACCCGATATTGTTTCTAGGTTCGACGATTTTCACATTTCGTCTCGCATGCATCCGGTCGCTCTGTTTGTCGGAGAATTCTTCGTATTCACTCATTACTTGGGATTCTCGCAGCCGATTTATCAGCGAATTCTCTCGTGCAAAGACACCAGGAGATCCCAGCAGTAAGATTGCGGACCTTTCTGCACGTAACAGAATCGTTATGTAATCTGATTAGACGTCTATCGAATAGGAGTATGCGAGTGAGTTTTTGGAAGTAGGCATATATTCCCACGGAATAGTGTCTGAATGGATTTTAATCCGATAAAATCGATAATACCTTATAATAGGTTTACCATACGTCCTCTTTTGAGAGGATTTGTCCTCTTTTTTGTCTTTTTCGAAAGTGTCCCCGGAGGACGTCTCTTTTTCTGAGAATCTATGTTAAATATGTTTTAAAATTCGACTGAGATATAGTACTCAAGTAACATTCCGATGGGTAGGCTATTTTGGGAGTTGAGCCGGAAAGTTGACTTTTTTTTAGTCAATCAACGTAGAATTCGAGAAAAGTGTATTTTCAGGAGTCGAGTCGGGAAGTTTCAATATACAAAACGCGCAGAACAAATCTACGCGTGTTAGTGGAAATAACGTATCTGCAAAGTCGGTTGAGCAACGATCAAGTCTATCCATCCACAGCATTATCACAGGGTACAGTGAAATAGATACGGTCGAAAAATGTAAAATAATCTTAGAGTGCTGTAGACCTGGCTTCATATTCATTGTGGTCGCATAAAAAGTTAGCATTTGAAATTTTCACATCATCGATACAGATGTGACGTTACAATAAGTGATACTCGAATGTTCGTCTAGATTAGAATGGAAGCCTACACTCTTAGTGAAAAAAGTATGAATTCACGCCCTTAAGGCCGAAAAGGTTGGTACACGAACTTCCCCCTGCATGCAAAATTTGGATTGAAATGTACTCGTACAGATGCCTGATAGTTTGTCTAAGGTCCATCATCTCACTAAAACGTCGTAGGCCTACCGGTGATGGCTAGACTTATCAATAAAGTTGTATTTCTGACTACGCATAGCAATCGCGAATTGCTGGAGGAAAATCGCACGAAGCTTGAAATGTGGTATTGAATAAACTTTTTCTCTATAATATGCATGTGCAAAGGAAGTATACGACTACATTTTAGTGTTTTGACCTTCTGGTAGCTTCTAACGTATCAGGATATAGCTAAATTGAAGACCAATCTCGGCGGGTCGCACGTTGCCCAGTATGCCCTGCCCATGCCCAACCATGTACTACAAAGTTGATAAGTTGTACGCCATTTGTAATCATACGGTTCGAGTCATAACTCTGACATGAAATAAAATCATTGGGGTTGCCAGCTCAACACTAGATCAAGTTTGGTGGGAGTCTATAGTTCTTTTGTAAGTGGAATTTGTCGATTGCCGAAGCTAGCACATTTGTCGTACCGTAATAGTTATTAGGTTTCTATTAAAAGGACAGAGAATATTTGCTATTTTAGACTTTTTGTGGCCGCAAAGTCCTATAAGTTTCCCGATGTAGATATACGCGATCTTGAAGTACGGTAGAAACAGTATATTGCTTGAAGTTCCAATTGATCGAATTTCCTTATATCAAAATTATAATACGACACAGCAGTAGCACGAATAAGATATTGTACCAACAAGATCGGTAGATACAGTGGGGGAACGTCCATTGGGCCAATTAGTATTGACAAACTGCTGTACCCTATTACAGCTATATCCAGAATATTCCCTTAGACCAGACCAGGAAGTGTCGTCAAGCATACGCCATCTAGCGATTACAAGTATTTTCCAGTTCTACTGTGAAGTGTGAATAAAGAAGATAATAAATAATATACCATGAGTTATCTATAATAATCTCTATGTGGACAATGCTTGGGTAAATGCGTTGAAAATTTTCTCCAACTATTGCTTAAGCGTTGTTGTTGTTGTTTGTGGTATTCATGGTGTTTGTCGACTACAATGGTCATTTACACAAGGCCGATATTCCTTATTTTGATTCCACATCTGCCGACTTTTATAGCATGGCCCACTTCGAGGCTGATTAAGACACCACTTACGCGGATGATATGGCGAGGAGGAGCCTAGATAAACCTCCAACACTCAGGTAGGAATTCTGGAGTCGACCTCGGCCGGACTCACTCGAATCTACAATCCATGGGTGCTGCAGCTGTGGATTATCCCACCACACTATCTCGTCACCTTGCTTAGCGTTGACCGATGCATTAAACAAGCTAGCGATAAATGCTTCCGATTTTGCTCCCAGGTCGATCATTTCGTATGTTCTCCCGGCTCTGATGATCATCTCAGTATCGATAAGCAATGGTCTTCTTCTATACGCCTACTTCCAGGATTGCGATCCTGTGTTGAACGGCACTCTCGCAAGAAGGGATCAAATGATTCCTTTCATGGCTGTTATGGAGTTCAAGAATATCCCGGGATTGATCGGGATTTTCGTGGCCGCTGTATTCAGCGGTACGCTGAGGTACGTAAAGTCGTTAGTTGCCGGAAATGCAAGATAAGCCCTACCGAAGTTAATGAGTTGGTTTCCCTTTCCAAATTTCCGGAATCGAACCAATTTATATAGAGATATATTTCAAACAAATCAGTATACTTTACGACATCACAAGGTTCATCTTGGTTTTGTGTCCAATTGCATTTCTTGCTGTCATTGAGATGTAACTAGCGATAGAGAGTTGAAAATCAACGGACTTCGATCTATAAAATAAAAAGAACACTGTACGATATAATCCTGTGTAATAAAAATGTGCGGCACTGTAGAACCTACTATGGTAAAATGCCTCCTTTGGCGAAAAAGGCTTCTGAGCTTGTCATAAACGGACCAAAAATAGCTTTAACGAGGACTACATCTTTACGCAGCATTTTAACGGTCGGCGGTCATCATCAGATCGTCCATTCCGTACCGACGATCTGCATCTACTTGATGTAACTATTAAACCGGCGACGATTTCGAGGGTTCCAACCATTCCATATCGTATACGTTTGTACACCATTTGTTTAAACTGCAACCCTACTGTCAGCACTGATCGACCAGACGCCCCCAACACGTATTCCCAGCGTAATCAATTACCTTTGGTCCTTCGCAAATCGCACCCCACGATCACCACCATTCAAGAGTGATTTACGCCAACCGGTGGTCGCTTCTAATAGAACAGAACAGAAATCGCGACCCACGTGATAAACCGTGCCCATTTGCAGTTTACTGTAGAACGGTACGTAGTATATGTAGGCAATCACAGCGGCCGTCGTAATCGCCAGCGGAGCCCAAAAGAACACGGTGCCGACGATGTATACCTCCACTGGGTAACCAATCATTGTCAATGCGGAGATGCTGGTTACCGCGGTCGAGATTCCAACAGCGACCTGGTGAAAGACACAAGCAGATAGCAATGTACGGCCATTTCTGTGTAATGCTATAGACTTATCACGTTGTCTGCAAGATGTGTTTGCTCAGTATATCGTTGTTGGAAGCGTCAATTGGTCGATTGATCACAACTGTTTCCAGATTCCGTATCATTCGATCGAAATCCGTTTTTTCAATAACACCCTCCAAAGCAGGGGCGGGCAACATACGGCCCGCGGACAGTTTCCCGTCTTACATGATGATCTGGCCCGCGGCCCCAGTCTGCCGAGATTTTCCACTACTTGCTTCATAACGTCAAATTTTAGCGACTGTATGTTATTACATACGGTGTGCTCTGTGTGCGAGAGTAGAGCGTACGCGAAAATTCGTGGTAGCGAGACGGCTTGCATTATCGGCGTTTACCATGTATTCAACCCTATTGAATTGATGTATTGGTAAATTCGGGGTACCGGCCTTATCGAACGCCTGTAAATCTTAATTATGATGGATTGCACCGTGTGTTAATTGATCAGAGAGAAGCAGAAATGGCGGCGGCTGCATGACAATGCTGTTCTCAAATCCACATTGTTATCGCCATTATCGGCGAGAAATGGCTTTGAAATGACATTGCTGTCGTTAAAATACATTCATTAAATACGATTTATTTCTTGTATATGTGGATAAATGGGCGAATAATGTATCGATTCAGCAATCCGGCCGGCCAAGTACTTAATTTTACTATGTCTGGCGCGCCGACTAGAGAAGTTGCCCGCCTCTGCTGCAAAGCATATAAACTATACAGGCCTACCTGTGTAATTAATAGGGGCTAATTATTATTATCACTCTCACCGGGTGCATGTTCTTCCCGCCGAAAAAGTAGTTCTTTGTGGTATAGACATTGCGGTCTCTGTACGCGAAGAACACGCCGACGAAAGCTGGAGACGCCAAAACAACTGAAAGGGAATCGTTCCAATTCAAAATTTATCATTTCAAATCTACAGAAAGGAGCTTCGTTTCATGAAGTTCGTGAGATTTCGTCAACTAGTTCAAATATCAATGAATTGTGAAGATTGTAAACCGTCCGTTTTTTTACCACCCCTCGATATATTTCGTCGTATATGCAGCTGTAAAAGAACACCGTATGAATGTAGCCTACCAAGTAAAATATTTTAATCCAAGCCACAGCTCTCATTCATTTTAATGAAATCATTTGTCCGCATGGTGAATAAAATAGCATTAATGTATGGTTTTCGAAAAGATAGTTTTCCTTACTTGTAAACAGAACTATATCCACTGAAGTGAAAGACTTGTAATTGTCAATATTATGCATCCCGCGGTAATATCTTAACCGTGTGCTAATATCTATCCTCTAACAATAAAAGAAATCGAATATGAACAACGTTGCCTGCTATTGCAGATGCTGATTCAATGTTCATGAATGTACGTACAGCAGAGTTGTACGCTAGTACACAGCACACTGTGTGAGTGTACCACTGTACAAGTGTACATAAGTGCATTGTTGAAGTCACCGGTTTTTAAACACGGTGTTCTTAGAATCGCAATTATTGGTAAAGAAATATCGCCGCTGCATTCTACTCCAGAGTTGCCTTTTCTAACACGAGTCATCCCCTCACTACTCGACTACGGCTTATCTAATACATATATATATATATATATGATATTTATTATTCCTGCTTTCCCTGACTTCAGAAACTATATGGAGAATATATATTTGGTAGATGCCGTTTCATCGTGATCACTGATCAGTGCTTACGATGCGCTTAGTCAATGTGGTTAGTTACGTTCCCAATCAATGAGTATACGGTTTTAGCTTGTTACGATGGTAATAAAAAACGTCTAGCTATTCATTGTCCGGTGAAGCATTGCAAGAAGTATCGTAGCGGTGTAGCCAACAATGGATGGAAAATATTGCGAGTCATGTCACTTTGTAAATTTCATTTTCTGCAAATTATTTTTCTTGATATGGATGGTGTGAACGTGAGGTTCACGCTGGTGTTCTGTGTTTAAACATCGGAAATTTAGAGGTTCACGTTCACAAACGAACCTTGGTATAGGTTCTGCACTGTGACCCATTTCCATAGGTACAGGTTACCATTTTTCACGTCATTATAACATCTTTGGTTGAATTTATTTGCATTTCAACTTCAACTTCTGTCCTAGACCGTTAAGGCGTAAGCTTATCTCACCTTGCAAGTCCTCGTCGAAATTGTTGGCAAAGCATCAGAAGATATTGATTTTATGGGATTATTAGATCATTTGATTGCCCCAGTTCATACATTTGGCGACGTTTAAAACGTCAATATATACTTCAACATTGTGGCATTATGTGACCATTAATACGAGCTATCCCTGCATTGAAATGTGAGGTTGAAATTAGCATTAGTGACGTCATGAGGTTCACGTTCGCGTTCACACAGATACTTTCAAAAAGGTTCGCGTTCACACGAACCCGAACCTTTCAGAGATTCACACCATCCAGAGTTCTTAGGCTCTACTTTTATTTTTAGCATTTGGACAGCGGAGATGCAAAGGGTGTTTCAAAACTGTTTCGTGATTCGATACACGTCATATCTATCCTTCCGCCGAAATGACGGCACTTGTGCTAGAGTTACTATTTACCGTATGATAACGACGGCCGGGCCTTCTTCCTTTTGCAGGCGTGTGTTCACCATTTACCCCAGGGGTCGGCAACCTTTCTTGTGCAGCGTGCCAAAATATGTACAACTAACTGGCGTGCCAAATATTTTTAGTTTTGTCGTATTTATCGTTCCAAGCAAGGAATTGCAACAACGACTTATCTGAAGCCGGCAACGGCATCGGTTACGCCATTGGCTCCCAAAGTATGGGTCGTGAAAGGTATAAATTCTGGTTGCTACTGCACCAGACCTTAATTTATTGGGAAAAAATGATTCGCGCGAATATCGCTCGTCTGTGGTTGCTTTTATAGTTTCTGAATCCACTGTGCACGGTACCATAGCCAATAAGTGACACGCGCAACAACTTTGTGACGACGGTATGACTTGATCATGCAAATGTAGCCACTGCTGTATCATGGTTTGATCGCGCAGTAGTTTTTTTCTGCAACGCTGTAAAGATCGCGGTAAGGACTGTAGCTGTTCATAATATATTGGAATCGCTTACACCTACCATAGACGAAACTAGAATAAAAATCTCCTTTCGTGCAACGAACACGACTCCAAATTCGTATTTCGACACGGGACCATTATTTTTTATGTGGGTCTCATTTGCACCGTGCGACTCGGGCTCAGGTTTATTCGGCCCAAGTCACTTCGATGCCTGGACATATCAATACCCAACGTTTTGGCGATCATGCAGCGGTCATTTAATTTCAAGGTATTATAGCCACCAATAATTTTCAGAGCGCACTACCCAGAGTCACCTGTTTGCCGAAACGTTATGTCTTAGTGTCTCTTACTTAGAAAAACCCAGCGCTGAAATGCCGTTTTCTAATGGTCGCCCTCCCATGGCCTGGACAGAGCCCATCCCTTAAATCACCCCGACGGCCCCATATATATTTTTATGCCGTTCTCTCCTAATTGCTAATACGTTTGGAGTATTTATTATATATTAAGGATTTGCTACGTCCGTGTTCACAGGTAAATCTCTTTTATTCGTCACAAAGTAGCCTTTACGCAGGACTATCGCCAAAGTATGATTAACAAAGGACGCATAGAATGATGACAGTTTATATCGTCGGTAGAGAAACTGTTGTTGCGGTTTATAACTGTATTCAACAGGCCAATCATCGTGTTTTGGACAATTCCATTGTTTGTGACTAACGGTTAACGGTATTGATGGAATATAACTCCTATGATCCGTAATGTAATATACGGTTGTACACATCGTCTTCTAAACAAATTATTCAAGGAAAATACAATGGCATGGATTTTGCGGAAACATTTTGGAATCATTTGACTGGTCCGGCCCGCGAGCGATCTGAAGGCTTGAATCCGGCCCGCGACGCCAGTTGAGTTCGACACCCATGGTTTAGACTTTACATGGCACCTTTGAGACTCAGTTTTGCTACGATATCATCAGAACACGTATGACCACTGACCACTGACCAAGTGACCATACGTGTTCATTTCACAACCGGAAATCTGCGTCCGATGTGTGACCTTCAAAAGATATTGATATGTGCGAGCAACCAGCCGCCGCCATCATCAATCACATTCCCACGGAGCCATGGCGCAGAGG
>ATSW01020365.1:0-12292 GCA_000444245.1 Botryllus schlosseri
AAATCGCAAAACTGCATGATACTCGACTTGAAGACCCAAGTCGTATTTCGAGTGAGTTAAGATATTACATCGTTAGATTATGCTCATACAGAGGTCGCGCCGGTGACGACTTATTCGTCGATCCGTTTGTTTACTCATAGCGGTAGATGGCTAAACGTCGGCTTATTCCGTTACGATTGACTGACCATCGATATCATCTTATATTGTGTATCGGGTAATTTAAATACGGAATGGATACAAGAACTAATAAATGCAAGTGGCAAGGAATAGAGAAGGTTGCCGTTTCGCTAGTTGTGAATGAACAAATCAACTCGGGCTGAATCCGTCGCAGGGATATCGATTTACTTTGAAAGCAAACCAAGTGAAGACACCCGCAAGTTCACGTTTGGTGGCTGCCATCGTGGTTTTGTATAATTATAACTCACACAAAATACCCATCGGAAGTCTCAAGAGGGGAACAGTTACCGTAATAACGCAAAGAGCAATTTTTTTCAATTAATATCATTTATTTGTCGATTTAATCATCTATATAACATCACGCGAGTGCGATACTATGACAAGTGAGGTGATGAATATACTTCAAGAGTAGTTCCGAATCTTGCATATGTTCTGATAATGAATCAATCTTGCGGTAAAGCGTACATTTGACGAGAGGTTTCAAAGCTAAATTTGAACGTTAATATATTGACCTATACGCATATTTGAAGTATATCAATTGAATGCAAATTGTGGATTTCGCCCCTAAAAACAGGGACGGGCAACATACGGCCCTGATCCGACCCGCAGACAGTTTCTACCTTGAAAGTGAAATTCTATTCAGAAAGTGACAAATTTCATGCGTCACAGAATGAATCCAGGTTCGCCAACCTGAGAAGGATGGACAATGGACATGAAACTACTTGCCCTGTTCGGGTCTGCATACATGTTCGACCATGAAAATTAACGAAACAAGGATGGGTTCCAATATATCTGATGTTCGCGTGCAGTCTTCACTAAGGGTTGCTATATACGACATACAGCCAGAGTTCAAAGAACTTTTTGACGACTTTGACCGACCACAGATGTCTGATTGACTTCAACAGCTAATGTTAATAAATTCACTAAATATTGTTTTTGGTCTCTATGCTTTAAACTTTAAGTTTACATTAAATACGATTTTTCCTTATATGAGTGGATAAATGTGCGATTAATGTGTATATTCTGTAATCCGGCCCGCCGACCGGAGAGGTTGTCCGCCCCTGCCCTAAAATATAACTCGTCTTTGCAATCATCGCAATCGCTGATGACAGCAGGCTAAACATTGAGCTACAAAAATATATTCACTTTAGGTTATCCAACTGATAATTTGTTCGTATGGTGCTAATATACCCCGCAGTAAGTTCATTGAACTACATCTCCATTTTCAATTTCAGTATCGCCTCTGCACGAAATGCAACGACTTGCTTCTAAGGTACGGTATTGGAATGTGGATATTGAAAACGGGCCTCGAGACGAGTTCGGTAAATTATTCCGTTTCAGGCAAGATCATTTCATAGATTATAGTGACGACGAAGTCCCAGAGCACATACTGCTCACAGTGACCGCCAAAAAAGTCCTGCAAGAAACAGAATCGAAATTATCACCCATCTGTGAAAGTAAGCTTTGCAACGACAAGATTCGTCATAATGCGAAAGCTCTTTTGCGAAGTCACCGGCGTCAGTTTCCGCCTGGAGATATTCATCCAAGGATAGAGGTGAGAAATGTATGGTTAACTTTATCTACCAGCAATAGTAGCCACTATACCAACATTGTATGGGTCCTATACGGCGTGTTACCTGGTAGGGTAACGCATTACGCATCGCATATAAGCTCTTATGCAGTCATATTTGTACGTGGTCTGTCGATAAGAGCGGTTCCAACTGGGTGAAATTTTGCGTTATGGATATCTGCAGTTTTCCCACCATACCTTGAACTATATCCATGCCGTTTTAAGCATGTTTCACACCCACTAAGCGAAACAGTGGGCCATCAATGCCATTAATTGAGATAAATATTGACAAACAACTTGACGGATAACTCCGGTTTTTATACCCAATCACCAACGTGTGTCCGCGTCCAATCAACGTCTACTTCAACCCTCTCTTCGTCTCGAGTATAGTTCATGACATAAGAAAACAATTGTGTAGTGTAAAGATGTTGTTGGAAATACTTGGAACTCGTCGTCAATGTCCTCCGTACAGGCAGGACATGATCAGAATTCGATTTTGTCGTAGCTGTAGTAGTGTGAAAAGTGAAACTTATCTTGCAGGTGCAGACTGTGGAAATGTTTACTGTACAAATCGCACTTTGTAAGTATAAAAATACGGATTTTACGTTCTATTCTCTCGGAGAGGAAGGAAAGCTTTATATCCCTACCCGTCACAAACGAAAAATAAATTTTTTAACGCGCATGTCGCATCATGTTGCTGGATCGTGATTTTACGTGCATGAAGAGAAGCGATAACAATTCCATACCGGGCAATAGTAAAGTTATATTTTTATTATGCATATATATTTCTTGAATATGATAAACCATCGATATCCCAAACAGCACATAAAACTTTCGGGGGCTGCCCTAATTTTCACTGCCCGTTATGCTTTTTCCAAATGTGGACTCAGGTGTTTAACTCGCAGGGTCATTAATTTCCAGTGCTGATGAGTGCTAGTCCATTATGCGAGGAAAATAGGTATGAATTTATGGTATAGTATTCCGTTGAGTTCCATAAACCTCATTATTAGTGAATAGTATGTACGATTTATGCTCATATCATATGCTCCGCAAAGAATTTATCGCTCTCTTCAGTCATCATAGCAACACCCCAAGTCTCTTTATTCCGTGTCATAAATGATTGTCTTCCACCTAGGTCGTAGAAGATCACATTGTTGGCCCATGTGTATAGGCTGGTTACAATAGAGCAATTATCCTCGAGTTAGACAAAGTTACCTTTATTCGCCATTATTCCGTTTTTGTAGTATTCTAACGCTTGAAGTCAATGTGTCATACCTATTATGTACAATTACATCATATCACTGAAGCGTTGCTCCCAACAGTCATACATTACTGAAGAGTCTCCGATGTCATCAGACACACGTCAGACACATCCATTTCCATCATCCACGCTCAATTGCTCATGTTTCATGCACCCGTGTATAGCACCCTTTGTAAAACGTCTGCATTTCACATGCCTAGAGAATGTAGCACATTATTATAATTATGGATCGTTCGCAAATGCAGCATTTAAATATAACGATATTTGGATTCAAATTTTGTGATTTTACACACCGACAAGGATAGCATTAGCGCATACGCATAATGCGTATAATAAAGGATAAGGACGCGTTCTCAGATTTCAAAGCAGCGAATAATTGCGTAGTGAAATTATATCTTATGGTGTCTATCATATTCTTGCTCATGTGTTTTTAGTATACTATATTGTAAAATTATCCAGGAGCTGTATTATTCAAAAGCTGTGGATTTCATTACTATAACACTATATCAAGTATCAATATACTTGGATATGTCTAAAAACTACCGACAGGTAATTGAGCATTGTTCGCTAGTAACATACCCTTGCCATAATATGCCCCACTTGTGCGACACGCACTTATACTATAGAAATTATTCGAGACGGTATCCGAATAAGAATGTCTAGGCCTGGGTCTATTTCGAAGCTACATTCACACATCTACATTTAAATCATTGGTCACGGTTATAGTTTTATTCATACACATAAGACAGTGTGCAGAAAGCACTATTTCATTATAGGCGCCAGGTAACCTATATAGGGGGGATTATTGGAGCGTCACATACGTCTGCCATCGTTTTGAAGCTTCACGCATGGTCTATGATTGCAAATAGTTGCGACAAAATGCAGGCAATATCACTTGAAGGTCATGTGGGTGTAGCAAAAAAGAACACAGATTTGACGGACGAATACATGTAGATCGATTATAATATACGCAAACATTCTCAAACAACATCAGAAGAACTTACGGAAAACGGAAAATCCACAACGTAGATCCAATGAGATACAGTCACGTAGCATTTACTCACGATATTCAAGTATAGGTGAAGCATCATTGAACCACTCGATATCTCCGGACTATGACGGTAGAGAGAATTTACGTTGAGAAATTTCTTTTTTTAGTATTATAAAAATGTTCGTCTTCACACCAAAACGCATTTTATGATGAGAGGAGGACTGGATGAAAAGGTGTGTAAAATCATACCAACTTTATTAAGAACACACATATCACACCTGACCTCTAGCTCTATCAGGCGGTGACTGAATTTATGAAAAAAGAAGAGAAAATTGCTACTAATATTGCTTGTTTTGAGGTATTCATAGTATTTGTCGACTACTATAGTCATTTACACCAGATCAATTTTCTTCATTGATATTCCGTATAGCTGCCGACTGGTAGTACGGCCCACTTCTACGCTTTTATAAGACACCACTTACGGGTCGGGAACCTTTTTCGTGAAAGAGCCATATTGACCCTTAATTTTCAGTTGTAATTCCGAAAGAGCCATACATCGATTTCACCTATTACGTCACAATCGCAGATAAGTGACGTCACTGATGTACGATATCAAAGTTAGTATACATTGAGTTCCTCGTGTGCGCCGTATTTTCTGAGTAAACACTGAGGTGATGTTACAACGGACCCACTAATCAAACCGGATGCGTAACATTTGAGCATCCGATACTGTGAGAAACGACTGTTGAGCATGTGACACTTTAGCCTAGCTAAGGGGTTCGGGAACCATTTGTAATCTACTTATTTTTAATTTTCTTTCCGTTACAGTCATAATTAATAGATTTTTTAAAACTTGAGGCAATTAAGATGTGCATATTAGGGATGGTGTGAACGTGAGTTTCACGTTCGCGTTCTGTGTGTGAACATCAGAAATTTAGAGGTTCACGTTCACAAACGAACCTTGGTAGGTTCTGCACTGTGAACCTTTTTCATTTACTACAATTTTCGCTTCATTATAACATCCTTGGTTAAAATCTATTGCATTTCAGCAGTGGGCCACTCTATACATGGCGCTGATAGCATAAAAAAATCAACAATAAACGACCATGCACCTTGAAAATCTCAAAAATTCTACTTTCTTTGTTACAAAAGTTTGCTCGGAATGTCCAGCACTCCGTTTTTGAATATTTAGTGACTCTCTGATGCGAGCTTGACCCGTAATCACACAAGATCAAGACCGAAATTCGCTACATGTAGGTACTCAGCGAATGATGCTTATTCAACCTATCAATTAAATTGATATCGTTGTCTGATGTTGGAAAAATGTAGCTGGCGCACGGGATTTCATGTGTTTATCTTTATAGTATCATAAAAAACAAATCCGTGCGATTGGGGTGTTGGCTACTGCTGTATCACTTGTTAATGGGGTGATATCGGTAGCAAGTGTAGAAACCCGCTTTACGATCTGCGCAATATCAACGTAGCAATAGTCAGACGACGAATGCATTGTCTGGTCTTGCCTGTACCGTTAAGTCGTAAGATTATATTCCCTTGCAAGTCCTCGTCGAAATTGTTGGCAAAGCGACGGAAGATATTGATTTTATGGAATTATTATATGATTTGATTGCCCAGTTGATACATTTGGCGACGTTTCTCAACGTTTACATTGTTATATAGGCTATCACATCACTGAAATATAGGGTTGGAATTAGCAATATGACGTCACGTGGCGTCATGAGGTTCACGTTCGAGTTTACAAAGAACCTTTCAAAAAGGTTCACGTTGACACGAACCTGACCCTTTCTGAGGCTCACACCATCCCTAATTATGCATTTTAAAGCAAAGCCAGCAATCGTAGGCAACAGTAAACGTGCGAGGTAACTGCATATTCTTCAGTAAAACGGCTTTTCAGGGAATCAGTCCAGACTCGCGAGTGTAGCCATACCTTATAGGGTTACCATACGTCCTCCTTTAGGAGGATTTGTCCTCCTTTTTCTTGTTTTTGAAAATGTCCTCCGAGGACGCCCAAATGTCTTCCTTTTTGAGATTTTGTCCTCTTTTCTGAGAATTTTTGGCAAATTCAGCGCGAAAATGGAGTGAGATGCCGGAAATCAGCAGCGAAGTAAAGGCCCGGCGGGCGTTTTGGGAGGCGAGCCGAAAAAATAACCTTTTTTTAGTCAGCCACCTGTAAACGTGAAGGAAAAAACTGTATTTTGGGTGCTGAGCCAGAAAGTTGACCTTTTTTAATTTTTTTTAGTCAACCGACCACGAGGTGAGAAAAATTTACCATTTTCTCTAAATTTCTCTTCAGAATTCTGGGTTTCAAAATTTTTAAAAAAGGATCCTCCTTTCCGATTCCAAAATATGGTAACCCTAGCCATACCTCAACTGCTCTACTGGTAGTGACGCACTGTTTAATTAGTTGAATTTTGAATTTGTAATTAGTAATGTCACTTCCAAAGGAGTCCATTTCTCGTCAATTACCAGGAAGATAATTTGGGTTTGAAAACTGCATTGTCATAATGGCGTGTCGCACAGTTCGCTTTACTGTATGATAAATTAACACATCGCGTGATTCAAGATTTAAAGCGTACAGCGAATTATGATATTGCATGGTTCGACTACATGTGCGATGCCGTCGTTGTTTCTGCAACTATGCGAAATTTGCATCCAGCTCGACGGATTGGATTTGTCTGATGCATATCCCGAAAATGCATGAATATGATTTCACCGTTACAGGAAAAAATCCATTATAGCGTATATTTGACTGGTAAATGAGCGATTCCCAACCGAAATAAAATTTCAGATTTTGAAAAGCATCTCGAGCCCGTAAAATGCCCTGGATATACCTTGTTTTAACCATACAAATCCATTGTCTCAACTACCACAAGCGTAATAAATACAGTCGTTATGAAAATTTACAAAAAGATTCAGCAATATTGATAAATAAGATGCGAATTAAGTGGCAAATTGGAAATTGATCAAAAAGCCATACTATATCATCAAAAGCGTCATATATGGCTCGCGAGCCATGGGTTCCCGACCACTGGTTTACATGGATATGGCGAGGGGAGCCTTAATAAACCTCCAACACTTAGGTAGGGATTCTAGAGTCGACCTCGGTCGGATTCGAACCCGCTACCCATTGGTGTTGCAGGGTAGCAGCTGTGGATTATACCACTACCTAGTACAGTGGTTCCCAACCTTTTTCATCTCGTGCCTCCCTTGGCCGAAATTTAAGCCAAAATTCCCCCCTTAGGATAAATCTCCTCTTTGATTAAAAAAGGTCATTTTTACCGCGCAAACACCTGTTAACTCAGAGAATAAGACGGGCGGTGCCGAGTGTTTGTTTCTAGCAGTGCTGTATTAACACTTCGTAGACCTCCAAAAATAATGGCCTTGGTTCCAATCAAACAAATTCTGGAAGGCTTGACTAAACAGACCCCCTCACTTCCATTTGTACTTTCGGCTTAACATGCACCAATCGCTAATATAACTGCTCTGAAAAATCAGTATCCATAAATTTACTGGTCTCGCGATTTTTTTCTCAAGTTTGCGTATGCATTTGGCCAATAATATTGGTACTTTCATATATAACTCGAGTCAGACTCAATTCACCGTCTTCTGATGACTCGACTTGTCTCGAGTAATTTTCTCAAAATACGGAAACGACTCGACTCGACTCGAGACAATCTGGGTATTGACTCGACTTGGACTCGAGTCATTGTGCAGGACTCGAACAAAGCCATATGACTCGAGACTATAAAACGTTGGACGTTGGAATATTTTGTCACTGTCTGAAAATGTTGACTTGAAAATATATGATAAATTATTTCACTAGAGGCCTTATTGTGATAGATCGGCACATTTGCTCGCTTAGGAAATATTTGATTGACAGGCCGTCGCTTGCCTACAAAATTGTCTTGCAAACTGCAGCACATCTGAACTAGTTTAAAAATGAGGAGCGGGGATTCGTATGTGAAAAAGAGATTTCAAATAGCATTTGAACATACTTTCAGCAAACAAAAAACAGCCATAAGGAGCATTACGTTCGGATATAACTGGTTGACTGCATGACAGTTCCGGCATGAACAATTTGGGAAATCCGTTACAATTATAAAGTGGAATTCCTCCCTAAAAATTGCAAAATTCCCCCCAAGGGGGGAATTCCTCCCCGGTTGGGAACCACTGACCTAGTACATATGTATCCACCCTTCAGGATTACCGGACCACGACCTAACATCGACCTCGCCCTCCGCCACATGCCCCCTTATTTTGTCGCTTGCGTCTTATATTCTCTGCAATACTTTTCATTCAGTGTGCTGTGCATACCTCTTCTTTACTTCGCCTAGGCCAGAGGTTCTCAGCCCTTTCTTGGCCGTGGCCCATTTTCCGATTTGAAAATGTGCTGTGGCCCACCTCTTGTCTTTGAGTCATAATCCTGTTCAATGCGTGGTAATCAACAGCGGCGATATGCCTATTTCTCTAAAATATGCGTAATTGCGCATTTTTCACTTAATTTACTGATGATTTTTAAATCTACACATCCCGGGATACGAAATCGCGCCAAGCGCGACGAAATTTTTCAAGTTGAATAAATATGCTCCAACAAACGACCAACGAAATAATCTTGGGCCCCTTCGAGCTCCCCCAATTGGGTGTCTGGGTGCTGCAGTTACAGCCTGGTAGATCATAGGCAAAAACTTCTGAGAATATTATGATCGTCCGCTGCTCATTCGCGTCGCGAAACACAATGATGATATCCCCGTATCCACTGTGTGTCTGGGATTTTAGTTCCACTATTGTGGGGAATAATATAATCATGCTGGGCCAGCTTCAAATAGTTAATTGGTGAATGGTGAAATATTATGGCCATTTTTATCTTACAATAATACGATCTGCCGAAGTACAGTAAATCTATACATCAATTACACTTCATTGCCAGTTCATTGCATAACCCCTTTCAACGGCATACGACATATGAACCTGACAGAATACTTGTTTACTTCAGCATTACCTTCCAGTTTATATAATTAAAAGTAGTCTAGTTGCTGTTAGCCGTAGGTTGCCATGGCCAGTGGAAAAAGCCGCCGTTTCTCTTTAACGTTTTCGACTTGTACATGCTGACTCCATACGTGCCACTACGTCTAATTTTAGTCGGATGAAAAGTTTTATCTAGCCTACGCATAATTAGATCATAAATTTTGTAGCGATTAACATAACAAATTTAACTTAACTTAAATTATTCTGAAATTTACTAAATAGCTTTGTGGCCCACCAGTGGGCCATGGCCCACCCTTTGAGAACCCCTGGCCTAGGCTAAGGTGGGTGTCCGATCTTAAAGACTACTCCAAATTGTTTCGACATCTTCCTATCTTTTCATTGTATTGCAGTCTTCTGATGTTTTGAAACGATGAAACTGTCAATAAACCTGATTGATATCCCGCCACTAAATTGCTACTATATATTTGCAGAACCCTATCCTACCCTGGTCTAGATATCCCTGTGTGTAGCAATCAAAACAATCGAAATATGTATCTTTTTTCTGTCTCCAACGTACTACCCAGGGACATCTGGAACTTCTAGATATCCCTGGTACTACCGTATATCACTGAGCTATATATACACGTATATTCCTACATATTTGACTAATTTCTCCATCCACTGTCTTTACTTCTTGTTCAAACTATGTGTCATAATAATTATGCACGCTTGATAGCGCTGATGAGCTAGGGAATATTATCTTAATATCTACCATTCCGCAAGCATTCGAGTGTCGACGGTTCATTTTATCATAATAACAGAAAAAATGAGATTGGGATATATTCTTTATTATAAGTAGCATGACTTTTAAATATAATACGACAGTGGCGCCTAGAGCCATTCAGGCTTAGTACACCACGACAAGCATGTCCGAACAGTTTCATACCGACCTCTTTTCTCTCTCTCTCTCTCCCGCTCGCTCTCTTCCTCTCTCTCTCTCTCTCTCTCTCTCTCTCTCTCTCTCTCTCATTCTCGGGTCCTTCGCGGTCGTTGCTGCCAACCACTTCTCACACAAAATTCATGAAATCGTCGTCTCATAAACAAACATGGACTGTAATCAATATTGAATGTAGGCCTTCATCCAATAAAAGCGAGCAAGAATCCGGTATTCATAATCGTGTTTGACTCGACAAAATCACGGCTGTGGCGCGCATCGTACTGCACAGTATTGCGCTCCTCAGAATGATGAAAAAAAATGGACAAACAGTGGAGGCAGAGGCCTATAATATAGGCCTACTCGCGAATTTGATAAACAAACCGCACGCCATCAGAATTTCATCATTTTGTTTTGCTTGCTAAAGGTATGTTACATGGGCTCAACCGTAACAAAGTTTCGAAACAAGCCAACTCAGGGATCCAGCCAGACTCTACTCTCGTTGACATTGATGAGGCGGCGCTTTTTTACAATCCAGTTGTTCTACACGTCCGATGAGGCCACTATATTACGGGTTTAGAGTTGCATTTAAAACAAAAATCTATATAAAACAAACATATTTAAAACAAAGCCCTTGTGTATAACATGATTTTTATTTTCTAAGTCATGGCGTCGCGAATATTCAATTGTGACGCCACAGGGGATTGACATTGACAATTGAAAATCGAGGGTGAATATAGCTCCTTTGGACTATACGTACTATAGGCTAACTGTTGAATCGACTATTTTCAGGGTTCCAACCATCCCATATCTTATACGTCGGCTATATCGGGTGGTAACTGTCCTTAGGCTCATACAACATTATGGCATAATTTTACGACTTAAAAAAATGTGATTTTAAAAATGGCCTTTGTCTAAAAATTGTTTAAAGCATGTTCGGAACATTGTTTAAAACATGTTTTAAACAGAGTGTTTTAAACAACTATTTGTTTTAAATGCAACCCTGATTAGATAGGGATATCCAAGTTTATGATCAATCTAATGGTACCAATTTTTATATTATGATGTAGCCTTTACTTTTTTGCTACACAAAATTATGACGATTGTTGCTCAGTATTATTCATTACAACATTTTACCATATCCAATAATTCATCTGCATCCATGGCAGGCGTGGCGGATGGAAGCAACAACGCAAATCTATCTAAAACTTATTATCGACGTGAGAACAACTTCAACAGCATGTGGAATGTGGATACATCTCGGCATCAGCATGCTCAATAAATTGGAAGAGAGTTTTTTTCGAAAGCATGTTCATGTTCACGAAGACTCTTCTCTAATGAGTATAATCGGGCCTGGGTTGTAACCAAGTTACAAGGCTCCGAGTCACAAGTCAATCTCACTTTCATAGTTTTTAATCGAGTCAAGTCGAGTCATTTTCATTGGACCGCCGAGTCAAGTCCGAGTCCAAGTCATCGAGAAGAGGGTCGAGTCCGAGTCATGGTATTATGACCCGAGTCCGAGTCCAAGTCATTGTGTTCACTGCTCGGTTTCCAGTTAAAGTCTTGTTAAACCCACTTTTTATAACTCTGTTTGGTGATATCGAATGTTTGGATTTATGATATAGTAATTTTCCTCACATTTAGCAGTTTCTGGTCGCATATTCAAGTACCAGGACAAAATCCCCATAGTGTGGTTACTTTACTATTATTCGAAATGTCGGTCTTTGCCGTCTGAGTCTCAAGTCATATGACTTGGTTTGAGTCATGCGCAATGACTCGAGTAGAGTCGAGTCATTTCCGTATCTTGAGAAAATGACTAGAGTCAAGTCGAGTCATCGGAAAATCGCGACTCGAGTCTAGTCATTGCAACCTTGAATCGCGCCAAACCGCAAATATTGGCTGACATGTCATTGATTGCAGGTTAAGCAATATATCTGGTCTTCCTAACTTGTATACATGAGTCGTCCGACCGCAATGTATGTTGAGTTATTAAAGGTTCTCGCAAAATCTTTCAGGATATACGTTAGGATTAGGGTTACCATATTTTGAAAACGGGAATAGAGGACACTTTTACAAAATTTTCAAACTTAGAATACCGATGGAAAATACTGAAAAATGGTAAATTTTTTCCACTTCGTAGTCGGTTGAGTAAAAAAAGGTCATATTTCTCGCCCAGCGACCGAAATACTGTTTTTTTTCCTTCACTGTATCAGGTGGTTGACTAAAAAAAAGGTCAACTTTTCTCTCAGCTCCCAAAATACCCGTCGGAGAGTTACTTCGGTGCTGATTTATGGCATCTCAGTCGAATTTTGCTATAAGTTTGACCCAGTGTTGGGATCAAGTCACTACCTTCGAGTCACGAGTCATCTCGAGTCA